>JAESVK010058809.1:0-19841 GCA_017140935.1 Hamamelis virginiana | reverse complement strand
TAGGGAAAATTGTCCAAAAGCCCCATTTTGAGTTCTTTTTTACCCAAAAGTCCCATCATCTTTTCACTTTACCCAAAAGTCTAAATTTAAGGGTTTCTTTTTTTTTTTTTTTTTACACAAAAGTCCAAGCACTTCCAAAAAATAATGAATGCAACAGTTTTCCAAGCACTTCCAAAAAACTAGATAAGTTTTATGCAAAATGATCAGTTTCTGCAAATTAAAGAACAAATTGATGTGTTGCTCATTAAAAGGATTTTTGGGTAAAGTGAAAAGATGGCGGAATTTTTTGGTAAACAAAACTTATAAATAGGACCTATGGGTAAACACCACATTCTTTTAATGAAAGAATCCCATGAAATAATGCGGAATAAAACTTTTCATGGAATCCGATTGTACCAAGATCCATGATTCATTGTACAAGCAAAATATAAAACTTAAAAACAAATGTACATCACTTACATTGATAGCCTTTAGAGAGATTAGAGAGAAGTGCAGCCCCAAAAAAATGAAGGCCTCCAAGATTGATCCACACTAGGAGAAGCTTCAAAGAATGAGAGAGAGAGAAGATGAGATTGCACTAGGAGAGATCCCCTTAAGGGTGGCAGGATTTGGGGATGGGTATTTTAAAAAAACTAAGTGCTCATCACTTAAAACAAGTGATGAGCTCCAAGTGGCATGCTCTCTTTTGATTAAGTAATCCATGTGGAGTGCTAGCTCCTTTTGGATTTACTTGTTATCTCATTTCTAATTTGAAACGATTTCAAATTTAAATTTCAACTAACTTGAAATTCAAATAGATTAATATTTGCAATCTTAATTATCTTGCCATCTCATGTTAATTTCAAATTTGAAATAATTTCAAATTTCAAAATTCAAATTTCAAATTTCAACTAACTTGAAATTCTAGCTAATTAATAATTGCATATTAATCTTTAAAATTATAACACTTATTATTTCTTACTTATAATTAACTCTTGATTATAATATTATTCTCTCTTCTCCTTTAAATGAAGCCTGCACCTATATGTGTGCGACCTCTTAGGTTCACAACAACCTAGTAGTATGAATTAGGATAATAAATTATCCTTCAAATAAAACTACTTTTATTTTAGGTTTTAAAATTAGAACTCTTCTAATTTTTCATTTCAAGAAATAAATCTTTTTGGGCCTCTACTAGTCCTGAGTGACATCTAGCAATATGTCAAGACACACCCTAGGTTGTGTGAAGGTTTATCATAACACAGTGAACCTTTCAGTTACAATTAAGATACAATTCAATCCTTCGATCAAATAATGCCTCAGTTAAATTAGTTAGGTATGGTTAATATGTCAAAAACGTAATTTAACATCTTGTATGTTATTCTTAAAATATCAATTCAAACTTGGGATACTTAAGAAACACTTTTCTTATTCCCAACTGCTTTGGCCAAAGACTTCTATGAATTATATCTCAGAATAATACAAGGCATCCCCTCTCTTTACTGAGAGTGATAGATTCCTTGTTGTACATTCATATGTTCCCATGATAGGTCTACTAGAGCTAATGAGTACTTATACAAGTTCCATGGTTAAGATATGTACGTTGTACTATCAAACCCTAACATCCCTAACACAGAACATCTATGGTGCCTCAGGTCTAAGGATCACTTGCATCATTGTAATCCTGAGTTGTTGTTTGACATGTAAGTAAAACTCCATTCAACAAACTCAATCAATGATCACATTCAGTGTACTTGTTCTCAAACAAGCACGCACAGGTTTGCCCTAGTGTCTATAAACAAATGACTTGAGACGGGTCATTCTCCATATTGAGCATATATAACCTGTGCTAGTCTATCCGGATTATTAATGCCCAATAAATAATCCTATGACTAGGAATATTTAATAAAGATGTAATAACAATAGAAGTCTCCTTATCTTAATTCTTGAGTTCTTATATTGACATTCTTTCTAAGGACTTATCATGAACACAATAACAATATATAACATGATAATCAAAATGCCCATATTATTAATCAATAACAATAATACATGAATCAAGTTCATATCCCAAATTACACAAATGACATTGGCTATTAGGGCATACTACTAACATTTAATGCATGTTTAGACTAGTGTGCATGATTAGGGTTACAATATTGCATATAGGAGCATGATAGGAATTTCTATTTTTTAGAAGCATGATATGATTGTTGTGTTGTTTTCAAGTTAAGAAGCATGAATAGGAATTTAGCTCTTTGCTTTCATATATTTATATGAAGAATGGTTGTTTTGATTGCTCTTTGATCACATGCTATGATAGTAACTGATTGCTCACAATCATATGCTCTAATTTCATAGTCGTTAGACCCAAATGCACGCTAATGATGGTGTAATTCGCTAGGTTTTGTTAAGATATTCATTTATGTTGTTTTCATGTGCATTGTAGGTTTTTGGCCTTTTGAAAGCCCAAATTCTCTCTCCGATGAAGCGCAACTCGCAGTTGAAGGTTGGGAGAGTGTCGAGGAGGCATTGAGCACTAACTGAGGCTTTTCTGGGAAATTTTTGGGTCATCTATCGATAGATGGCCGGAGCTATCGATAGATTACAGTCTCTGCATCTCAATAAAAAGCAATTCGAGGATCATTTATCGATAGGTGAATTTCGCTATCGATAGATGCCAGTTTCTGTTTCGCAATTGGGAATTCATTTTTTGACCTATCGATAGGCAAAGGGAGCTATCGATATATGCCAGCCTCTGGACCTTCGAATTTTGGAAATTTATTTGTGATCTATCGATAGGCGTGGCAAGCTATCGATAGATAGCGGCTTCTGACTTCTCATTCTCGGCAACATTTCCATCATCTATCGATAGCACTTCTGGTATCTATCGATAGATGCCCTTCCAGTTCCAAGGCGATTCAGGTTCCCGCGTTCTCTATCTATAGGTGTTCATGGCGCTATCGAAAGAGATTCTTCATGGATCTTCGTGCGCAGCTGACCTTCGCAGCATCTATCGATAGGTGCTCCGCACGCTATCGATAGATGACTGCCTGCTCCGTTTTTTATGCTATGTGTTATTGTAATAATTTAGTCTTTGAGGGATACATTGGTCATTTTGCTCCTTGACTTTTATGGGAGTATAAATGCAGCTTTAAGAGGAGAGAGAAAGGACTTACTTTTTCTTGTTGCTCATAAAGCTAGGTTTTGGTTTTTAGTGCTTTTCTTGGCACTTTCTAGGTAGCCAATCACCATCCATTTCACTCCAAAAAGGCCCAAGTTTGACTATGATGGGGAGGAGCATCTACGGATCGCCGATCTACGTTATGGCCGGCTAGGTCACTCGGTGATGGGGTTAGGCAAGGATTTTGGGTGAGGTTTTTAGTCACCATTTTGTAATTAATGTTATTTAACTTTGGGATAGACTTGTATTTGAGAGCCTAGTGCTTTAAACCGTTTTTATCTCAATATGTTTTAGTTTTCTGTGATTACTATTTCATACAAATACAAGTAGTGCTTACTTTAATGAATGATTGAGTTAATGGTGGTTTGATCATTAGCATAGGTTATGCATTATCATTTCGATTCTGATAGTTTATGGCTTTTGATTAATCGTTATACACTTAATCATTCATATCATTTTGGTTAACTTATTCTTGTAGTCTAGGTTACCATTATCCCATGTTAAATAGCATTTCATATTACAATCGGTGATTATTGACTTGCCCTAATCCGAACCAACCCCCATTACCTTTCTCCACTTTATCTTATTTTAAATTAATCTAGTGCGTCTTTAATTTCTTATTAGGACTTTAATCAACAACCAATAAATCAATTTTGAATCGCAATCACTAGCATAACTTCTTATATACTTTAAACTTGATTCAACCAAATTCTCTGTGGACGACCCGCACTCACTCTAACTTTGCGACTTGAGGTTAAATTTCCGTTGAGTGTGGTCCTATAAATTCTCTTAAATCTTGGCGCGTGGCGAGGAATTAACCTCCCTCGCCGTGGCGCGACCAGTAACATGCTTAGGGATGTTTATTTTCTTAGTAGGATTGTTTCATTAATTATGAATTGTGGATGAGAGAACGATCGCTGAGGTAAGTCCCATTCCTTGTGTAACTTAGTGACTTAATTGTTTAAGATATACGATTGGGGACAAGGGAACGATTGCTGAGGTAAGTCCATTCCCTTGTGTAAATTAGTTGATTTGAGAGCATGATTTACAGGTTTGCTTTGATATTTGCATATGAATAGCATGCATAGTTAGTTTGCATATAGTTTACATTTGTTTTATGCATTTTAAATTGATTTCTAGCATTGTTAAAGTAAGTTTAATATTCTGTCCAAAATATTAAATTGACTTTAAAGCATGTTTTAAGTTAAGTTTTAGGATTTTTAACATAGAAATTGCACTCTAGGTCCCTTAGATATCATTAAGGCAGGTTCTAGCATTTTTTTAGCATGCATTTGCATTGATTTCAAGCAAGTTTTCATATATTATAGTTGCTATCCATAATTTCATATTAACTTTGAGGCATGTTTATGTTCACAATAACCCTAGTTTAAGTTAAATTTAGCCTCTATATACAATTATGATAAGTGTAGATTAGAAACCCTAGGTTAAGAGAGGTTTCTTACCTTCGTAGGACTCTTCTATTGTAAAAATTACAATCATGTTAGATCTTTAATTTAATTAGGATTCTAGTCTCGAGAGACTTCTTTTTAAAATAATTTTTTTTATTCAAATCATTTTCAAAATAAAAGTGTTTTATGAAAAAAAAAAATGTATTTTGAATACAATTCTTGTTTTGAAGTTGTATTTCAAATAGGACTTTTGGAGTGAGAATCCTTTTCAAAATTAAACTTTGTTTAAAGTATCAATCCTTTTCAAAATCAAAATCTTTATGGATAAAACCTACTTTGAATATGAGTTTTGTGGTAGAGTTGTATTTCAAATAGAATTTTTAAATAAGAGTTATTTTCAAAATTAAATTCTTTTGAAATAAAGAGTTATTTTACAAAACAAAGTCTTTCTAAAATATAGTTATAAATGAGTTTGAAATAGCCCAAGTAAATTAGAGACCTTTAATTAGGGTGAAGTGGGTGCCTACAAGATGTTTCTTGGAACCTTCCCACATCGTAACTTAGCCCTGAATCCATCTAACTGATTCGTTGACCATGCTTTTTCCAAAATAATGGAGCTGTTTTGTTTTGAATAAAATAAAACATATTTTTATGGTTTCCTTATTCCTTAAAAATAAGGTGGCGACTCATTTTCTTTTCAAAAATTCAATTTCCATTGTGGGGCATCAAATCCCGATGGTTCACATAATGATTGAGGATTTTACATAAAATAGGAGTTTAAAATGTGAGGGGAATGCACCCAATGATAGTCGTGCATGTATTGTGCTTAATGGAAATCAAATATATAGAAAAATCTAAAGAGGTGCAATGTTTCAGACTTCTAGTGTTAAGATGCTGAAGTGCCACGAGTTGTGTAGCCATTGATGAAAAGGCACAATTGAAAATAGATATTTAAAAAAAAAATGTATATAAAATTTGAGAAATACTTTTACTTTTATATAATAGTAAGATAGTAAGACAAATGAAAAAATTATATTAAAAAATTACCTTGACAAAGGCACAAAGTAAAGAATTTATATTCTTGAGTTCAAAGTAAATTAGTTGATGATGGTAATTTGAAATTGGCTTAATTACACTTTTGTACGCTATACTTTGGGGTAGTTTTTAATTTGGGCCCTAAACTTTTTTTTTTCTTTCTCAATTTCATACACAACTATCAAACGATTTTCAATCAAAGGACAAAAGTGGGACGGATGTTAAGTTGGCAAACAGCGAGATAGCTTGGCATCTGAGGTGGCCAAGCTTGTCCAACGTGGCAGATGAGTTGGGTTGGAATTTCCCTTTGATTTTAAGTTTAGAGATAAAGATGGCAATGGCAAGCTTTTTACTAGTCAAAAATCCCCTTCTGCAAACCCTCCCATCGTTCGTCTTCTCCTTTGATTTTAGGGTTAGAAATAACGATGATGATGGCAAGCTACTTACTAGTCCAAAAATCCCCTATTGCAAACCCTCCTACCCAATCTTCTTTCCACTCTTGACCACCTCAAATCACTTTTTGATCAATGAAGATGACGATGGAAAGCTTGAAGAGAGATTTTTTCTCGCGAAATGTAAATTTGGATAGTGACGATGAAGATGACGGTAGTGATTTTGCAAAGATGTATGGATGTGAAGAATGCGAAGAGTACAAATAGGAAGAGAGAGAAGTTGAAATGAAGAAAATGTTGTCTTTATGCTATTCTCTGTTTTTGTATTGGTTTTGTTATGTTTTTTTGGGTTTTGGGTAAAAGTTAAGGTTTCTAGGGGCATTGGTGCCAGAGAGAATGGAGGTAGATGATGGTGAGCGAGCTGCATTGTGAAAGAGGTGGCGAAGATGTCACCGTCAGAGGAGAAGCTACTGGAGTTACTAGAGGCTGCGGTAAGGCCGTCGTGGTGATGTGATGTTGGTTGCTGGAGGAGGTGATTTGGTGTTTGTTGAAGGAGGTGATGTCGGATACAGTGCTGAAGGAACTGGTGATGATCTCGACGACAAAGACAACATTCCCGGACCCCGTCACCTCAACTACCCGATTCGAAATACACCTTCTCCATTCAAACCAAAGCTAATTGGTCAAGTATCATCTTCCATGTTGGACAAGCTTGGCCACGTCAGATGTCACGTTATCTCGCTGTTTACTAACTTAATGTCCGTCCCATTTTTGTCCTTGATTGAAAAATATTTGATAGTTTGTGAATGAAATTGAGAAAAAAAAAAAAAAAGAGCTTAGGGCTCAAATTGAAAACTAGCCCAAAGTCCAGGGACAAAAGTGTAATTAAGCCTTTGAATTTATATTGTTTATATTGTTTTTGTGTCTTGTTGTAGGGTAATTTGATTTGCCACTTTAGTTTTTAGTGTTTGGAAGAATTGTTTTATACTTGAATCATTAAAATATCAATATTACATTGTTAAATATGAATTTGAGGTGTTTTTGTCTATCAAAATAATTTTTGGGACTTTAGGTGTTTATAAAAGAAAATAGTATTGCTTGATTCGCCTACTCGCCAGTTAAAACCTGCCAGTGTATTCAACCAACCCGCCGTAAGATGTACGGGTTGGTTGGCAGTTGGCGGTTGGGAAGATTAATCACCTGTCGAATTGATTAGCGGTTTTACCCCCAACTCGACCCGCACACACCCTTATTAAGAAATGAAACAGAGAAGGATAAATAACATTGTTATAGTGTGCGCGGGTCGGTTGGGGGATGGTGGCTGATCCTCTCAATTGCCAACTAACCCGCACATCTTAATAACCGACGGGTTGGTTGAATATATGGGTGGGTTTCAATCGCAAGTTGGGATAGTCAAGTTATACTATTGTGTTTTTATTTTATAAACACCTAGAGTCCCTAAAACCATTTTAACAAGTATAGAAATCTCAAATTTTTATTTAACAATGCAATATTGTGTTATTTAATGATTAAACTATAATTCAAACAATTCTTCCAACGCTAATAAATTAAAGTGCCAAAATAAATTATCCTACAACAATAGAAGTTATTAATTAGATATATAATAAGAAATATTCTTTGTTATTCAAAAATCTTATAAACTAGCATATGATCTTACATTCAAAATTATCACAATAAAGATCTTTAAAGAAAATGAATTAAAAGGGTAGGGGTTGTTGGTTGTGTAATGAAAATGAAATGAGAAGGAAATTTTAGGAATTTTTAGAGTTTGTATTTTGTAAGTTTAAATTAGTAATGAAATTTATTTATAAAAATATATTATATATTTATATATAATTAATTGGTGGGTATCTAGTGTCGGGTTATCACCTCTGCACCCGCCAATAGAACCAATCCAAAAATAAAATAAAATCATCCAATCCATCCAAACCAATCCATCTAACTGCTATATCTGTGGATTGTAGGTAGGATCGGAATGGGTGGGATTGGATCGAATTTCTGCACATCCCTAATTGTACTTCGTTCATTTTTGGTACTACCCTTCACACCGAAGCACACCGTTAGGGAGTGTTTGGGAATCTAAAAAACCGGATCTATTGGTTATAAGGCTGTTTGCACAAAAATTGGCCTTCGGTGTACGCAAGCGTGCCAGGACTAGATGAGTTCAAAATCAAGCCAATCCTTTTGACCCCGGGCACCGATTGATAAGAGGAAAGCCAAGAAATCAATCAATATTGATTTTCGACCGATCAATAAGCCACCTAAAAATCAAGGATGGATGAATAGATAACAGACGATTGTGAAAGGGTTGGGGTTCTTCCCTTTATCAAGGTTCTTTTTGCCTATGATGGATCAATAGGACTTTAACAATAAAATTAAAGTGTGTGATGTGAAGAATCTAACTGAAAAAGCAATTAAATTAACTGAAGGAGAACGAATTAATTTAAAAGTAGTCTAAAGCAAAGCAACAGCAAGCTAATTTAATTAAAGTAAGAGCAGGCTAACTTAATTAAAGTAAGAACAAGCTATTCTATGGAAATTGAAGCGAATTACCATTGAAAGAAGAATGATTACAACTAATAAACTGACGAACAATTGCTGAAATTGAAATATTTAGAAGCTAGATAAACTAGATAAAGAAATTAAACTAGCAGGAGTTTGGGGACGTTGAGTGGTGTTTCTTCAAGCTTTCATGCCCAGTATTTATAGACAAAAACTCCATGACTGCTGGCCACCTTCTCACGTACTGGCTTGATACTTAATTCTTGCTTGTTGTGCTCCCATATCCCTTGAAAATAGGGAGAAGTTGCTGCCTCTTTTGACTCAGTCAAGTGAACTGTGCTTGCTGATTTCTCCACGTATGGACTGTTGTTGGTCTTTGCTAATCCCTTCTGATTTTGTTGAGATGGCTGTGCTGGACTTTTTGTGCTCATTTGGTGCTAATCTTGTTGACTTGGTGCAGGATCCTTGTTCCCCTCGTTGTGTTTGCTACCCACTCTTTGTTGTAGTTGGGGAATAAGCTCCTTGATACATGCTAAAATTCACTTGAAAGTAAGAGATAATAGTTGCTTCTCTCCCACGTAATTTGCTTTGCTGGTGGTGTTGTTGTTAGCTTCTCTCTTTAAATTGATTTTGACTTGGTCAAAATCTATTGCCAACTTCTTCTTGGATTGAGCTTGGCTAATCTGGATCTCATCTACACTTTGGCTTCACTGAATTTTATTGGACTTCTTGTGACTTTGCTGGATTTATTCTTTGTGGACCAATTAATTAAGCCCACTTAGAATTTATCCAGCCCATTTATTTATGGTATAACAAAGGCAGGTCTAATTTTTATGAACCATGTTTGGTAAGTACCTTATCTAGTTTTTTATTGTTTTAAAATTGGCCCAAAAATCAGATAAAGTTGTTCCGACTCTCCATTGGTTTTCATAAAAACCATATAATAAAAAGGTCCTCTCATCACCGTATCTCTACCTCTCATCTCTACACACACCCACGTCCAGTGCAAAGATTTACTCTCCATCCCTCATCTAGAAGCAAGAGCTGCAACGAAAACGAATAATGGAGAAGAAGCACACCCTAATTTTACCTCTCATCTCTGATGATAAAGAAAAAAGAGGAAGGTGACAAGATCTACTCTCTATTATCCCTCATCTCCACGCCTCTTAAGATCTGCTCTCAATCCATCATCTCCACGCCTCTTAAGATTTGCTCTCAATCCATTATCCCCACGCCTCTTAAGATCTGCTCTCAATCCCTAATCTTTGCCCCCTTCTTTACATCTCTATAATGTAAGAGATGGAAACATGGAGAGAGAGGAATAAGACCTTACCATCCACGATGGGTGTATCCTTAGATTTACCTCTTCTTCTAATGAAAATAAATAAATTTGCAAAGTTAGGGTTTTGATTTGACAATTTTTAATGGGAAATTTTGAGTTGATGATGATGATTTGGAGGTTAGGGTTTTGATTTATAACTTTATGTTTAAATTAGAAAAAAAATTATTTGTTGGGAATTTGGGATTTGTTGTTAACTTTGTAGGAAAAAAAAAACTAGTTTAGTTTTGACAAACAACCTCTAAATTGAAATCAGTTCTTAATAAAATCAGTTTTGGTGAAAACTATTTATAGAAGTTGGTTCTCGGCCGAACTCATGGAATGCCAAACGGGCCCTTAGGAATAATTCGGAACGCGTTCTCAATCAACCAACTCGAAAAAGAAAAGGAGTAAAAAGAAGGAAATAATCCAGAACGTCACCGCTTTGGGAATAATTCGAAAACTTGCACCGTCAATGCCAACTCAAACGTTGACAACGTCAAAATAGTTAAGTAGCGAGAGGCCCTTGTCCTTTTCCTCTCGTACTTTTTTTCAAATTTTGTTTTTTGTTTTTCTTTTAAATCCTCTTCTTCCTTGTATTTGCTTCATCCCTCTCTCACACACATCTTCTGGATCGCCTGCTCCAGATTTGACGAAGAAGGTACGGAACACCTCATATGATCTTCATCAATCCTTCATCCTTCATATTCACATTCATTTGCATTTCTACTGTTTTGATGCGCCTCTCTTTCTCTCTCTCTCACTATAAATGTTCGCTTTTAGGTT
This sequence comes from Hamamelis virginiana, assembly GCA_017140935.1. Taxonomy (NCBI): domain Eukaryota; kingdom Viridiplantae; phylum Streptophyta; class Magnoliopsida; order Saxifragales; family Hamamelidaceae; genus Hamamelis; species Hamamelis virginiana. The sequence continues at coordinate 9,215 of JAESVK010058809.1, read as the reverse complement.
TTCTTAGGGTTTATCGTAATCCTATGTTCTTGATAAAGCCTTTTACGATACCTATTGTGGCCGATCTTATGTTTTATCACCACATTTTGAATCTTTTTTTTTTTCTTTTCAAAGTTTTTGTAACGGTTCCATTTCTTATTTTTGATTTACTTGTTTTTGGATATTTGATTTTTGAATTTGGAATAATAAGGAAATGTATCTTTATTTTTTTAATTTTCTTGTTTTATTTAGCACAACATATGTTTTAGATCGGGTTAGATGTTACTCATGGTTTGTAACACAAATTAAAGAAGAGAATTTTTGGAAGAAGATTCGGGGAAAAAGGTGGCACTGATATACTGAAACTATTTTTTGCTGGAAACTGTGGACCTGGTTCTCTAACTCGTGTTGTGTATGAGTCGGTAATACGTTTATAAGCTTTTATGAAAGGGCTGAATTGAAACAGGAAGGGGATTAGAAGAATTATGCCTATCTCATTTAGATTTTGGATACAATGAATCGACAAGTTTATATAAATCAATTACGAAGTATTAGGCATTGTGCTGATGTTTGTTGTTTCCAGAAGCTATGTAGGAGCAGTATACTTAGTCCCTCAATATAAAGTTGGTTGATTTATTTGAGCAACCAAAAATTTCACTGCTTCTATAAGCGTTTAATTTAAGAGTATTCGTGTAGTTTTGTTAGTTTGATAATGAATTATGATAATAAACAATTGAGTATTGAGATTTGTAATTTGTATATCTTTTGTGGATGGAACCATTCATTGAACAATGTAGCCAAAGTAGACTTTCCATGCAGTTTCTTGTACATGTGGCAACCTATGTTACATGGACTCTTCACTTCACCCCGAAGTACCTGCACCTGATACTTGGACAAGGATTAGGGTACTCTAACCGGATACTTCAAAATAATGGAAAATCTTTGAAAAATAGACGGATTCGACACTTTGACACGTACCCGCACCTGACACTCGTACATGAGTCCATGTAACGTAGGTGGCACTGATATAGTAGGCTTGAGTGGGTACGTATTGTTCGCTTGTTCGCCATGTGGCAAGTTCTAAGTCCTATGTTGCGTGAATACGGACACTGACACAAAATTATTAAAAAAAGGCTATATCTAAACATGTATATATACACATACATCTACCATCATTAATCTTGTTTCAATAATGAAAGAAATCCTTAGTCCATTGTGTCTAAGGAATGTCCTCATCATGTTCATGTTCATGAGTCAGGACGCAGGGTCTTCTTGTTGCTTCTTTTCATTGTATTGTGTCCTAAATTAAGCAAGTCCTAGTCTAAAGGATTTTAAACCCAATAGTTTAGTCACAAGCCTCAATAATATCATCTGTAAAGTCCTCTCATACATATTAGTTTATTATTCTTCAAACCATTTCTTTTTAGTGCCTTTATTTAAGGTAGCGAAATTGTTAATGATATCCTTGGCATATTCTTGGCTAACATGGGTATGATGAGAACACAGCGAAGACTTGACCAAGGAGTGGCAGATATGTGTCCAAGGAGTGTTGAAGATGTGTTAGTCTACCTGGGTTTCATTAGTCATGCATTTTTTCCATTTATCTCTATCAAAGGCCATATTTGCTATTAAATCATTGGCCATCACATATTTAATCACCTCATTGACTTAATTTCCTTGGGTGTTCCTTTTGCCCTAGTAATACCTTCTCGAATCAAATCACCCCTCCATATGGGAATGGTCATTGGCCTTTGTTGCACATGGGTATGTGTGTAGTCACATAACATAGGATTCTAGGGCTGTAATTTTCACAGGAAGAGAATGTGTGTTCATAAAAGGGGCTGACTCTTTTAGTTTGTCCTGTCAACTATCAGTTATTATTATTACTTTTAAATAAATTGTGTATGCAAGATGCACCTACTACTGGATAATGGAGTGTAAATTGTTGGAGACTCGGGCTACTTGATGAATAGTAGATGCCTTTTGGCTCAACTATACCCCCAAAATCAATAAATTAATACAAAATATTGAAATAAAAAAAATTGTGTATGCAAGATGCACCTACTACTGGAGAATGGAGTGTAAATTGTTAGAGATTCGGGCTACTTGATGAATGGTAGATGCCTTTTGGCTCAACTATACCCCCAAAATCGATAAATAAGTAAAAGATATTGAAGATTGTAGTATTTTAATCAAATTGTGGTCCATAGTTCCAGATTTAGGTTGTGTTTGGAATACAACTTCAGAGAAGAATTACTTCTTGTCATAAACATTAAAATAGTGTTGTTTCTCTTTAGTTATATCTAAGAATATGTATTAAAATGATGCTATAGGAAAGCAAATTCTCTTACTTTTTGTGTGATGTGATGAAAAAATAAATAAAAATGAAGCATGTCATTTATAATTACACTTACATAATGAATACTTTTGATCCTTTAATTGTGACACCTTGATATGTTACTTAAAGTAATGAGAAGAAATAAACATTAAAATAGTGTTGTTTCTCTTTAGTTGTAACTAAGAATATGTATTAAAATGATGCCATAGGAAAGAAGATCCTCTTACTTTATGTGCGAAGTAAAATGAAAAAAAAATAAAAATGAAGCATGTCATTTATAATTACACTAACATTAAGAATACTTTTGATCCTTTAATTGTGACACCTTGATTATGTTACTTAAAAGTAATTTGATTACCACCTTGAAGATGTTTCCAAGCACATCCTTAGCTTACTATAAAATTTTGTTAATGGATTGATTCTTCAAGAAAGATAAAAAGAATGGGAATTCTCTCTCTCTCTCTCTCTCTCTCTCTCTCTCTCTCGATTTATATATGTCTATGTATATATACATATATGTATTTTCTATTTGTGCCTGATGCATTTTAAAGTCTTAACATCTTCAACATTGTCTGGAAATAATGTACTTAGGATTCCCTATTAAAAAAGAAACAACAAGAGAGAATGGGTCGTGGTATCAGCAATGGTGGTGGACAGAGTTCTTTGGGTTACCTTTTTGGAAGTGGGGAGACTACTAACAATGCCCCAGCTGCTCAGAATCAGGGGCAGGATGCAAACAATAGGCTTCCTCAGAAATCCACTACTGATGTGCAACCTGTCGATAACAGTAAGCAGATTCCAGCAGGCATTCATGGGAATCTTGCAAACAATTACCAGCGGGCAGATGGGCAGAATACTGGCAACTTTATCACGGTATAATTCTGTCAAGCCAGACTATCATATAATCATCTTTCCCAGATAAATTAACTATATTCAGTATCATACACATCATAACTTCTTTCAGGTACTCTAATCTCAAAAACTGGAATATTCTGGACATAAAATTGGTGAGGGGTTTGAATGCCTCTCTTCTGCGAGTTGAATCTAAGTTTTTACTCTATTTTCTTTGTTGCCATGTTTAAAAAATGGGGTTTATCCTCAAGGGAATGGACAGTACAGATTCTAGTAACTAGTAATTAGATTTTACTTCCGAATATTTATCATCAAGATGCAGCATGCTCATGCCTCCACGATAGGATGTTTTTAGGATAATATTTACTTTTTACTGACCAACCTCTATGATCTTCTATCATTCTTTATTGGTGAATATTGTTTTGGACAAAAATTAATTGGTGAATATTGTTTACACTTTTCGGAAAAAAAAAATCATTTTCAAATAGTGCATTCTACCGTGGCTAGGGCTACAAACTAGCTGAGCGGAGCTGAGCTTTGGGATCATAGTTTTAAGTATCGCCCGATCCTTTACGTATCACCTGATACGTATGGGATTTCAGAGGCTCCTATACACTTTACACCCCGGTACTATATGTATAAAGCAATTCACGGCGTATCGGCCTGATACGGTGCGTAAAGGCCATTACACCCCGATTCTCGTTACACCCACATGAATGACAGGAAACCATAGATTTCTGATGCAAGTAGAGATTCCTAACAATCAGTACACTACTTTACTTTTCTTTCAAATATAAATGATAAAGTCTTATGATTTAATTCTTAAAAAAGTAAATAAAAAATTTAATAACATTTAAAAAATTATATTGCAATTCAACAAATTTTTTTGTTTTATTTTAAAACTTTTTAACTTGCAAGCTAGTAACTTATAACTTACATAATATATTGTAAAAATATATTACAAAAATATTTTTCAAAATAATTATAAATTACGGGTCTACATGAATTTTTAACACATTTATTTATATTTAAAGAGTTCTAGTTCATTACTCAATTAATTTTAATTGAGTAACGACCTATTGATTTGTGAAAACTTGAAATAAACTCACTATTACTCTTTGAAAACATTAATATACATTAGTATAGGGTAAAGATGTGTATTATTGCTTTTGGGGGTTGGTGTGCAAAAATAAAAAAAATTCACGGCCTTGGCCCCCGATACCTGTTACGTATCACCCGATACCTGTTACACCTTTACTGTTACCGTTACGGGTCCGTTACCCAATACTTAAAACCCTATTTGGGATGTTCAAGCTTTGCTTGGTAAAATATTATTTAAGTTCGAGCCGAACATGATACAAGCATAATGGAGCCAAACTTTGGTTTGCTTGAGATTGGCTTGTTTATTATCGAGCTTGTTTGTGAGCTGGTCACGAATGGCTTGGTTCATTTATAGCCCTAATACAATGAAGGAAAGTTCAAAACCAATACAAGAAGAAAGCCCTTAAAAAATGGCTTTTATATATTGGGCCTATGTTAGAAACCAAAAAGGAAAGCCTAGTAAAAAGGTTCGCATATATTGAGTATATTAGACTAAATCATAAACTTATTTGTGAGCATAAACAAAAGCCTGTTCAAGAGCCTACTAAGGAGCCTATTCACAAACACAAACGAGCCGATCCTATGTCTACTTGAGTTTGGCTCGTTTATTACACGAGCTTAAACTCCAAGCTTGAGCTTGGCTCATTTAATAAATGATCAAAGTTGAGCAAGCTATTATTGAGTTTGTTCGCAAGCTGCTCATCGTTCGTTTGCAGCCATAATTGTGACCATTCAGTCATCACATGTTTTAACTGAGAGATTTTCTATCATAGGATTATGATATGCACTTGTCTTATCAGTTGATCAGGTTGAAATGATGAAATTTAAAGATAGAAAGGAAGCTATTTTCATATTGTTGTTTATGCATGTCATCTCAGTTCTGATTTCATGGACACTGCTTCATGTGTATCTTTATTTTTTTATTTACCTGTTTAGAATTGGAAACAGAGTGATAGATTGGTTACTCCCCAATCCAAAGTCTATCATTGCATGATGAACAAAAATATACTCCATGTATTTTAAAATTTTAATATGAATACAGTTACTTCTATATGCATGATGTTTACATGCCACCTGGGCTCTTTTCAGTAGTGAATGTGGTTGTGACCAGATGGAGATGGAGCACATCACTAGGTTTTCCATCTTGTTGGACTTTGGACCCATTACCTATGAAGCATTCACATCAGCAATATGATAAACCATGTGTTTGAATCTAAAGCTAGAAAGTTACAACTGGATAATATGGCTATGGATAACCTCCACTCAGCTTACATGTAGGAAGAGAACTCTTTGGTTATTTATCTGGTGACTTAGAGGTTTCATATAATATAAAAAGAAAGATATTTTTCTCCCTAAAGTGTGTGAGTGATTCCTTTATTTGTGATCAATCTTTTCAAGGCTACAATCAATCGAGCCTTAGAACTTGCAGTGTGGAAATATTAGAGAGGCTCTAGTAGCCTCTTCCATTGACAAGAGGGTGGTTTGGTTTGTGATGGCACGAGTGAGGCTTGAAATCCAAGCATAGATCTGGTTTGTGGATTCTTCACTGCCACTAAGGTATTTAGAATACTCATCTTATATTAGTTTGCCTACATTGGTATCAAGTGGATCTGTGAGCTGCGCACTGTACAGAATTGAACAGTGCGTCGAGCCAAGCCAAATCTGACTTCCAGATTCGTCTTCTTCCTCTAATTTTCCAGAAAACTACAATTTTGCCTTAAAAATGTCAAAAATCCATATCTTCTTCAGTTTAAGTCCAAATAAAGTGTACTTTTATGTCGATGAAAAACTTATGAAGTGTACTTTCAAACCATCTAGATTTCACTTATTATTATTATTATTTTTTAAAGGAATTATATGGGTCTATATCAGGCTGCAAATTTCGGCTATTAAATGGTTTTTCATAAACATGGAAGCAAAACTGAACAAATTTATGGTTCTGATACCAATGTAGGCAAATAAACTAATATGAGATAGGTATTCAGAATACTGAGCGGAAGCAAAGAATCCACAAATTGGATCTCTGTGCTTGGATTATGAGCCTCCCTCTCACGATTACGAAACGTGCAAACCACCCTTTTGTCATCAGAAGAGTCTACTAAAGTCTTTCTTGTATTTTCACATTCTGAGTTCTCAGACTGTATTGATAATGGCCTTGAAGGGATTCATGACAGATAGGGGAATAACTCACACACTTGAGAAAAATGTATATTTCTTCTCATGTTATCTATAATCTCAAAGTAATCAGATAAATAACCAAAGATTTCTCTTCCTACAAGTAAGCTAAATGGGGAGTTATCCATAACTGCTTCATCCAGTAACTTTCCAACTTTAAATTGTAACACATGGTGCATTATGTTGCTCATGTAACCCTCAAGGGTTATTGGTCCAATTTCCAACCATCCCATTTTATTGCTAGAATTATTTTATTTTATTTTTTAATTGGAAGTGTTCAAAATTTGCTAAAATACCTCACTGAAGTAGGACTCCTACTTTGAACAAATCAAGTTTTGGTGGCTATAAGAGCACCACATAGTCACATAATTCATCCTGCTTTGAGCAAATCAAGTCTAGGTGGCTATAACTATAAGAGCACCACATCATTCACACGTATGTTGCACCGACAGGTCCATGTGATCATAGTATGGTGGGTAATATTTTCAAAATGGATTCTATGTCAATGCAGGATCGTCCATCAACCAAGGTCCATGCTGCCCCTGGTGGTGGATCTTCCCTGGGTTACCTCTTCGGCGGTGGCGGGAACTGATTTCTTTGGTGGTAAAAAATGCATCAATTGTTAACCGGTGGCTGGTGGCCAGTGGCTAAGAACCCTGTGTGATTTGTGGAATATAAATATCTCAATCTTGAAAACTATAAATTTCATTACTGCACAATGTGATATGTTGCTGCCTTGTTGGGATTTCTTGTATGGTTTGATTACTTCCTAAGTGCAAGTGCTTAATGCATTAGTTCTCTCATTTATAATGTTATGTGATTCCTTCTTGTTTTGGTTTGAGTGTATGTTGGTCTTTGTTCTAATAATGTAGCTGAGCTCCGGCCACAAGGCAGGCACTCAAATTAAGCTCTCTCCTTTCTTTGCCAAAAAAAAATAAAAATAAAATAATAATAATAATGCTCTCCTTTTAAAGACAGCAGTTGCCAAGAATAGCCTGGAAGGTGCTTTGATTTACTGTTATGTAGAGCATTGCTAGCCAGACCTTGGAGGTTGGAGTTGGTACAAACACCGACCGTGCGAGGGATTTTTGTCTCTCATTTCTTAGCTAGAGAGACGCACAACCTGAATTCCCAATTTAGCTTTTTTGTACAATTCTACTACCTCTGCTCTTCAACTTTTGTTTACCCTATCTTTCTGCAGTTTTGGCCCATCCAGTGTTGGCGTGAACCCAAACCCAAACCCAAACCCAAATCCATCCTTTAACAATAATAATAATAATTTAAAAAGGAAAAGGAAAATTCTCTCCATTTTCAATTTAAATCCCAACTTTAAATTCTTCATCCAAGCACAGCCTAAGTGTTTTTATAGCAAATTCTCTCATTGATAATACATGTTTGGGACAATCTTTTGGAATATGTAGCATTGTTAAAAAAGAAAAAGAAATTACTACAGTATACCGATCCAGCTTTTTCCCAAGTGAGCAAAACTAATTTAACCCAACGCTCAAAAATGACACAACACAGGAGGCTATTACAGTTTATACATAAACAGTCCCACACAGAATTATCAATTATGTATATATTTGTATAATGGGCTGGGCTGGTCCGGTCCGCTAAGGAAGCTGGCCTAGCGTGCTACTGGCCAGATGTGGCCGTGACCATTAAGTTATCGGGCTGGACAAAAGTGTAAGAATTGTTGCCCAATCCAGTCCAATAGGCCAGTCCATTAAGCTAATGGCTGGACCGAGCAGAACCAATTAACGGTCACATTCCATGGGCAATTAATCGGGCCAAACCCAATAGACATATTGATCTAGGCTGAACAGTCATGTCCATTAGCCACTGATTTGGCCAAACGGGCTTGACGCCCAATAGACAATGATTTGACTCCCAATATGCTCAATAACTGTCCTCTTTAATTTAAATTCCAAAAATTTATTTTGAATATTTCATATAAGAATCATTTGAATTATTTTGTCAACCTTTTATTAATAGAAAAATGAAAAATAATTATTTATAATAACCAATTCCAATTTCCAAATTACAAATTAATATCATGACTCAATTAACTAACTTAATTGCCAAATAAGTATTATTACAAGTGACACTTGTCATATTCATACATAATTTTTCTTATTATTATTTAAAAAAAAAATGAAATGAATAATGAGCCAAAAAAATACTTATTTAATATTAATAATTTAAATTTGGTACAATTTTGAAATGTTGAGAATTGTATCATTATAGTTAAGTTTATCCCAACTAGGTTGGCATCCACTTAACCATCAATCATTTGTATTACTCAACAACTTTAAAAAATAAAATAAAAAATTACAACTTTCAAATATTCATTAATTAATGTAAGATAGTCTTCATTGCTCAATGTCTACATTAAACTCATGATTTAAATATCCTAAACATGCTAAAAATTCTAAAAATGCTAGCTACATGATTCTATGTTAATATGCAAAACTATACTAAAAGTGACCATAAGGGTCTCAAAATATGCTATTATGCAAACTAACTATCATGCTATCAATATGCATATATTAAGAATTAAAGCTAACATGTAATGGTGAATAAACATAAGGGAAGAAACTTACCTCATGCAATCACTCCCCCGTCCACAATTTTTTATCAAACAATTAAGTGCAAAAAAGGTAAATACAAGGGAAGAGACTTACCTCATGCAATGCTCCAACGTCCACAATTCATAATTCAATAAACTATGCATTCAATCATCTCATGTAAGCCTTAACATTCTAAACAT
>JAESVK010058808.1:12501-24861 GCA_017140935.1 Hamamelis virginiana | reverse complement strand
GACTTCTGCTAGTTGGCTTTCCATAACTACCCTTAGTGAAGGTATCTCTAACTCAATTGGTAACACTGCTTCCATACCATACACTAACGAGTAGGGCGTAGCCCCAGTTGACGCCCTAATGGATGTGCGATAGCCCCACAATGCCAGAGGCAACTTCTCATGCCAATCATTGTACGTGTCCGTGGTCTTCTTCAAAATGGTCTTCAAATTCTTGTTAGCTGCCTCTACTGCTCCATTAGTCTGCGGACGGTAAGGAGAGGAATGGTGATGTACTATACCATATTTCTTAAGAAGCTCTTCAGTCTCTTTTTTGAAATGCTGCCCATTGTCTGAAATAAACTCCCGTGGCACTCCATACCGGTAGATGATGTTGCACTGTATGAACTTGGCAACCTGCTTAGCATTCAAAGTCTTGTACGACGCTGCTTCTACCCATTTGGTAAAGTAATCTATGGCCACCAATATGTACTCGTGCCCATTCGAGGCCGCAGGAGTGATCTTGCCGATGATATCAATGCCCCATGTTGCAAACGGCCATGGTGATGACATGGTAGTGAGTGGCATGGATGGCTGATGCTTACCACTTGCAAACACCTGGCACTTATGGCATTTCTTAACATGTTTAGCACAATCACTTTCTAAGGTCAACCAATAGTACCCCAATCTCAGAATCTTCTTCGCAAGCATATACCCATTCATGTGTGGAGCCCCAGCCCCTTCATGTATTTCCTGAATGATCCGTTCTGCTTCATCTTCTGTTACACACAAGAGATGGACACCGTCATAAGATCTTTTATACAATTTCCCACTGCACAAGATGAACCGGCTAGCTAACCTTCTCAAAGTCCTTCGGTCAACATAGGATGCTTCTGGTGGATACTCTCCTTTTTCTAAGTACTGCTGAATATCATGATACCATGGCTTCCCGTCATTTGGTTCTCCTTCCCTTAGGGCACAACAGTAGATGGGTTCTTCTCTAGATTCAATGATCATCGGTGCTACTCCCCTTTCTATTGGGATCTCTGCCATGGATGCTAGAGTGGCTAAGGCATCCGCAAACTTGTTCTTTTGCCTAGACAGGTAAAAGAATTTTATTTGACTGAATTCTTTCGCCAGTGTCTCTAGATAATCGTGATATGGCAGTAGCTTCTCATCCTTAGTCTTCCATTCTCCTCTAGTCTGGCATATGATAAGGGCTGAATCCCCATACACTTCGAGCTCTTCTACTCCCAAGGCTAATGCTGATTCCAAGGCTAAAATGCAAGCCTCATACTCAGCTATGTTATTGGTTGCCTTAAAGTTCAGTTTCACTGCCACAGGTATCATCACATCTTCAGGTGTCTCCAGACAAACTCCTATGCCACACCCTTTCCTATTCAATGCTCCATCGAAGTGCACTTTCCACACCTTCTTCTTTACCACAAGGATTTCTTCATCCGGGAACTGGTAATTGCCATTGCCTGCTTGTGAAGTAGCACATTCTGCCAGGTGTTCTGCTATAGCTCTTCCTTTCATCGATTTCTGCAGTACATACTGGATGTCGAATTCTGACAATAACAACAACCACCGCGCTGTTTTATAGGACAAAGCAGGTTTCTCAAGCAGATACTTCAATGGGTCCATTCGACTGATCAAAAGTACTTGGAAAGACATCATGTAATGGCGAAGCTTTTGAGTTGCCCACACCAATGCCACGCATGTCTTTTCCAGAGCACTATAATTCACTTCATAATCCGTCATCTTCTTGCTGAGGTAGTAGATGGCATTCTCTTTCAAGGATTCTTCAAGATATTGAGCCAACATAGCTCCCATCGCGGTTTCGGTGACAGTTAAGTAGAGTAATAACGGTTCACCTTGTCGCGGGGGAACCAAGATTGGTGGGTTGCTCAAATACCTTTTGATGGTATCAAATGCCTCTTGACATTCCTCATTCCACTTAGTCGGTACATCCTTCTTTAACAGCTTGAAAATCGGCTCGCAGATAGTCGTCAACTGAGCTATGAAGCGGCTGATAAACTGAATTCTTCCCAAAAATCCCCGAATTTCCTTTTCTGTCTTTGGTGGTTGCATCTCCATGATGGCTTTGATTTTCCCCGGATCTACTTCTATCCCTCTCTGTGTGATCATAAAACAGAGCAGCTTCCCAGCAGTCACTCCAAATGCACATTTCTGAGGGTTCAGACGCAGCTTGTACTTGATAATTCTTTCAAAGAACTTCTTCAGAGCAGCTAAATGTCCTTCCCTATCCACAGACTTCACAATCATATCATCTACGTACACTTCCACCTCCTTGTGAATTAAATCGTGCAGCAGTGTGGTAGCCATCCTTTGGTATGTCGTGCCAGCATTCTTAAGGCCGAAGGGCATAACCCGATAACAAAATGTCCCCCATTGTGTAATGAAAGCTGTCTTTTCCATATCTTGGGAAGCCATTTTGATCTGGTTGTAACCCGAAAAGCCATCCATAAAAGACAAGAGTGCATGGCCAGCAGTGTTGTCGACCAATACATCTATATGAGGCAGAGGGAAATCATCCTTAGGACACGCCTTATTGAGATCTCTGAAATCGACACACATTCGTACTTTCCCATCCTTCTTAGGCACTGGAACGATGTTGGCTAACCATTCTGGGTACTCCACTACTTGCAAAAATCCAGCATTCATCTGCTTGATCACCTCATCCTTAATCTTCAAGGCCCATTCTGGCTTCATTCTCCGCAGCTTTTGCTTAACTGGCTTCATGTTTGGATCAGTGGGGATGAAGTGTTGCACAATGTCGGGATCTATGCCTGGCATATCTTGGTACGACCATGCGAAAGCTTCAATGTTCTCTCTCAAAACCTCTACCAATGATTCTTTCTCTTGCGGCGACAGTGTTGATCCAATTTTAATTATTTTAGGTGATTCATCCGTCCCTAAATTGATTGAAATTAATTCATCCATGTTAGGTTGAGCGTGTCCCTTTCCATATTGCTCGTCAAGCTCAGGAGGAACATCCTCACGCGGGTCTATGTTCATGCCATATAAATCCAGAGATGATAAAAAAAAGACACTGCAAGAGAGATGAGAAGAGAATGAATACTTCTTTTATTGATTGAAAGTTGAATAACTGAACACAGAAGATGAAACAAACCGACACTCGTACCTCTTCAAATGAGGTTGAGGTTTTTTATTGAAAACAAGGAAATCCTATACTATTACAGAAAAAGCAGGGAAATCCTATTCTACTGAAGACACCTACAAGTTATCATCAGATGGAAGTGACTCGATCTCCTCACAATCATGGATGAAAGGACAATCTTCAAAGCCCCAGTTTGATAAGGGTGGAGTTGTAGGTTCAATTGGGTAGATCGCCCCGACTTCATAAGTATGCAATTCGAGACACATAACCGCTTGCTCGAACATATCTGTCATGGCACCAGCATCAAGGTCTTCAACCCAATCCCTTTATTTCTTACCAGTCTCACTAGTAACAGCATCATCGATCACTGAAGCAATAGGAGAACACCATTCATCACTGAAGAAAATCTCAAACCCAGGTACACTGATCTTCTGATCCTCAAGGTAACACGGTTCAGGGAAACCACAATATGGGAAGTCATCACCCTCCTTGACGAAAGCCCCATTCAAAGTTGGTCTGTATGGCTCAAGGGTTGAGTTAAGGGTTCGTCCTTTCGCCCTCGCGGAGTCTTTCTCTTTCTTCCTCTGAGCCATCATCTTCTTATCTTCCTTAGTAGGTTTGTAGCCTAACCCATAAGGATGGATAGCAGACGGGTACTTCAAAACTTCAGCGATGCCTTGCAACCTTCGGCCCAATCCCATTCCAGGGAAGAATCCCATTCCTTTCATGATCTGTCCTACATGCAGATTCCCATGAGGATTATAATCAAGAGGTATCAACTCTTTCTGTTCGGGCTCTCCTTCGATAGCCTGTACATACTCGAACCCTGACAGTAACACTTCTGACGACTCCTGGCTGATCTCACAGATTGGCACTCGAACACTTCGATTCATCTCCATATCTCCCTTCAAAGTAACCACTGACCCCTGATAAGGAAACTTGATCTTTTGATGAAGTGAAGACGGTACAGCCCCGGTCGGATGAATCCACGGTCTTCCCAAAAGCAGATAAAAACTGGCTGGCACATCTAGGATCTGAAAATCAATTTTGAATTCAACTGGCCCAATAACGACTGGAAGAGTCACCATTCCCACGACTTCTCTGCGAGTGTTGTCATAAGCCCTGACAGTCTGTCCTGATGGCGAAAACTCAGATGGTTCAATCCCCAGTGTAGTAGTAGTACTGAGCGGACACACATTCAATGCTGACCCATTATCAATTAAAACTGAGGGAACTCTTCTCCCCAAAATATCCACAGTGATATACAGAGCTTGCAGATGATTACTCCCGCTCTCGGGTAAGTCAGATTCAGTAAATGAAATGAACGGTCCATGATGAACCGGATTTACTAAACCTACCAAACCCTCAGGGGACGTATCAATAGGAACCTGCACTTGATTCAACAACCGAAGCACCGTCTGTCTATGTTTCTGTGAAGCCATGAGCAATCCCCAAATGGTAATGTTAGCCTGTGTTCTCTTCAACTGTTTCAGTATCTCTTCCTCTTCTTCTATAACATCTGATCGCTGACCCTTCTCTAATTCCCCCAACGGATTACTGGCTTCCAAATGAGCTGGCTTGAAATGACGTCCGCCTCGAGTCAGATGGTCTACTTCCTCATCACTGGCCCACAGATTCTCTATGGTTTCAGGTGTGCTTATGAGATCCTCCCATTCAATCATACCGATCGAATCACTATCTTCCTCGGTGATCTTCACGACTGAAGAGATTCCATTCTCCAACTGTTTCTGCATGGTATCCTGACTAAACCCTTCGGGTGAAGAAGGAATATCTAGTTCAACTTCTGCAGGTAAATCATCCCAACCCGTTGGAATGATAGGTTCATCGGAAATCTTTCTCGATGAATAGAGCACATAATAATCGAACTTACCACTCGACTCTCCTAACAATCCGACCTCTGGGTCTCCCGCTAGATATCTCTCCTTCAACTGACGTTGAGAATTCCCACTTCTAGGAACTTCTTCGAGAACTTCCGGTTGCTCAGGTTCTTCATACTGATACAATTCTCCATCATCAAGTAAATCCTGAATCAGTTTCCCTAAAACTCTGCAATTCTCCGTGTCATGCCCGAAGATGTTGTGGTACTGGCAAAAAGGCTTATGGAAGCGGGGTATGAGTGGGGTAATGAGGCCTTGGGATCGGGCTTGGTAAAAGGCTTTGGTTAAGGTAGTTTTGAGTGGGACATATGGGCGGATTGGGTGACGAATTTTTGGGTCGTCGAGGCCCAGGGCATTGATTTGAGCTGGTGGTGGTACAGCATGGGTTGGAAGAGGGTTACTGGTGACATTTGGTTGACTTGGTGGATTTGGTGGGGCAATGACTTTCTTGTCAATGAGGTCTTGGATTTCATGGCGAAGGCGCATGCATTGGTTGGTGTGATGGCCCTTAGATTGGTGGAATTGACAATACTCATTCTCTTTGAAGTTTCTGGGTAATGGATCTGGAAGAGGCCGGGGTTCCAAAGGGGTAAGGAGACCACGTGCCTTCAATTTCTCAAGGACACGTTCCAGGGACATGTATAGATTGGTGAATTGGCGGGCTGGCTCTCTAGCTTGGAATGGGCGGTTTGATTGGGTAGCCTGAAAAGGTTGGGCAATGGCATTGACTTCAGGGTTGGGTTTGCGGTTGAGAGGTGGTTGGCGTATTCTGAAAGGTTCTTCGGCCTTGAGAGCCCCACTAGCTAGAGCATCTTCAACTTGAGTACCAGCAATAACAAGGGCTTTGAAGTTTGGGAAATACTGCGAGAATAAGTACTTGTTGTAAATGGGCAAGAGACTCTTCAACACCATCTGCACCTGCTCATCATTGGTAGGCCTGTGGGTCATCTGTGAAGCTTTCGCCCTCCATCTGGAAATGAAGGCAGAGAAACTCTCCCTCGGTTCCTGCTTAGTAGTCTCAAGATCCCTACGAGTCACATCAATCTCAGTGTTGTACTTGTAGTGATTAGTGAACTCATTGCAAACATCCTCCCATGTCTTCAGCTTAGTCTCATCTAAGGATAAGAACCACTTCGAGGCTGACCCTTTCAGTGATTCATGAAACATCTGAGCCAACAGCTCATCATCAGCTCCACGAGGTTGCATCGCCCTCACATACATCTTCAAATGGGTTTTAGGACAACCCATCCCATCAAACTTCTCTAATTCAGGCATCTTAAAACTGAACGGCATACGGGCCTTGGGGAACAGTGAAAAAGATGTCACATCAACCATGTCATCAGACCGACGCATCCCCTTCAGGGCTTTCTCTAAGGCTTCAACCTTACTCGACAACAGGATCGGATCTCCAGAGAGGAATCTAGATCCACTGGGCTCGCCATCCAGATTGATAGGCTTAGATTTGGCTCCTGCCTGGGCCTTGGCACTGTCATCAACTTGGGCCGGGATAGGTGGATCAGAGGTACTCTTCGGGTTCTCTAAATGGGCCTCCCTAACCTGATCTGTATTGGTCTGTTTATCTTGGGACATTTTCTTAATCTGTTCAGTCTCACGGGCCAGGGCATCAATTCGGTCCATGATAGCATTCAACACTGTAGCAGTGGTACTAGATTCTCCGTCAGCCATTGAGGATACACTCGGGGGTTCAACACTAAAAAAGACGCCCTCTAGAATCACGACGCCAGGCCAGAATTCTACACCATGAAATGGGCTTTTTTAGAAAAAAGGGACAAGTTCATGATACTCAAAACCTATTGACAGACTATCAAAGAGGTGCTATCCAAATAGAAGAGAATGAGAAAGGGGAAAACCGTCCTATCATAATTCCAACTCACTTCCCTATTTCACAAGGGCATTTCCTTAGAAATTAGGAAATAAATCAAAATCACCGATAGGGAAATAAAACATGATTGACCAAACAGGGCTCAAAGAGCAACACCAAGGACCAATCCTTCATTCTCAGGGCACTTTCCTTTGAATCGAAGGTCTTAGTCAAAACATGCCAAAACAACCTAATCACAGAAAAGGGTATGTACCTTTAGAATATTCTCTTCCATCCTCAAAATAGTCCTTTCATTCTAAGGACCAAAATCCTTAAAATAAATGGTCTATATTAAAAATATCAAAGTTTATCCAAGGGTACATATCCCTAAGTTCTAGCATTCACAAACAAGGCTCACATCAAATTGGGACAATTTCGGCAGCATAACGACGCAATTATGTGCTAAAAGAAATTTGACAGCATAACGGCGTAGGTATGTGTCAGGGGTAAATTTCGACAGCATAACGGTACAGTTAAATGCCAAAAGGAATTTCGGCAGCATAACAGTACAATTGTGTGTCGAAATTTCGGCAGCATAACAGGTGTGTGCAAGCACTGTGGGGTAGAGTGTCTTACAGACTGTCTACATGGACTAATGCAAATGGTAGGTATAAAGGTTCCTATTGCAAACCAATCCATATACCTAACCACATGTGACACATGGCGTGCCGCGTGGGTCAAACAGTACTGATTGGTCATTGATATACCCCGAAGGGTACTTGACAATAGGTTGATGGCTTCGTCATGATTGCCCTAGTGTCGAGTGGAGACAGGGATCAGGACTAGACCATCATTTGGCAAGGCAACATCGTCCTATCACACAATGACATGCAGCTAATATAACTAAAATGATATGCAGTCACACAAATGCAAGTGGTTGATTTTAATTAATTTAAGAAATTAAATAGCCCAATTAAATTAATTGAAGTTTAGCCCTCGATATCCCCAGCGGAGTCGCCAGTTCTGTGGACCAGCCTCGTGGACGGGGCTTTAGGTGGTGTGAGTCCACATCATCACCGGGCGATGTGATTAGGGGGGGTTTAGAAATCAAAACAAAGGAGTCGCCACCTTATTTTTAAGGAATAAGGAAACCCTGAAAAATATTTTATTTTTTAAATCAAAACAAAACAAACTCCATTTTCAATGAAAAGACTGTCTACAAACCAGAGTTGGATCCGGGGGCTAGGTTACGACGTGGGAAGGTTCCAAGCTTTCACTTGTAGGCACCCACCTCGCCCTAATTAAAGGACTTCTAATTTATTTGGGCTATTTAAATTTCTCAATGCAAACAATCCTAAATAATCTAATCAAACAAAAAAAAATAGTGATTTAAATACATTATCTGTATTAGTTATATTAATAATAATAAAAAAATACAAACGAACCCTAAGAACCTAGGACACCCTACGGGCATCCTAGGGCGGACTTGAGCCCTATTAGCGCCTACGTAACTTACTAGTATCACCCAGCAAGTATCAAAGTCCACGTAGTTCGACTACCCTAGGACTCTCCTATTGTAATCGATCACATCATCAAAGGTATTTCAACCTAATTCAAGACTCTAGCTTCGAGAGTTTTTTATTCTTTCAAAATCATTTATTTGAAATCATTTCAAATTAAAAGATATTCATAAAATCCAAATATTCCAAAATAATTCTTATCTTTAGAATTAAATTCCAGTTAAAAATCTTTTTCAAAGATTTTCAAGAAAACAAATCATATGGGAGGAATCTCATTCCAAGGTAAGAAAATCTTTAAAACATTTCAAATCTTTTGAAAATCAATTAATAATCAAATATCTCATAAAATCATATTTATTTCATAAATATTGCATCAAAAATCTTTTTATAAAATATCTCGAAGGTTGACTCTCAAATTGATTAAAATACTCAAATCTGAGTATGAATTTTACAACAAAGGAAATTCCTAGGGAAGGTCAAGTGACCTTCCTAGCCTAGGGTCTCTAACTAGCCCTAAAGTTAATCTAGAAACCCTAAAATCCTAATGCAATGCATGCTGAAATTTAAACAAATAAGCATGTAATCAATTCTAAAAATGCATGAAAATGCTCCTAAATGCACACTAATTAATCTATGTGAACCTAAGCATATTTCTAAGTTGGATTTGGCCTTAAAATAATTTTTAGAATAATTTAAAGGCATAAACAAACCCGGACAGATTTGGATACGAACTTTAAACCACTCTAAAAATCATGAAAACAAATAATAAAAATGGGAAAATGTCCTAGCATGCTTTCTACATGAATATACTATGAAACTACTAATAAAATCATGCAAAATATGGCTTAAAAATGTTAATTAAGCCACTTTAAAGTATGTATTCAAATCTGGACAGATTTGAATACATATTTTAAGTAGCTTAAAAATCATCTTTAATCCATAATAAACTCAAATAAACACCCTAGCATACAATCTAACATGCTCGACTAATTTACCATGCAAAAACATATCAAAAACTATACAAAACCATGCTTAAACAATTAATCCAAACACAAGGGGAGGATCTTACCTTCGCACGCTCCCTCGTACACAATTTTTATGTTCAATCCATCAAATCCATATCAAGTATTCAAATAATCATAAAAAGCACAAACAAAAAGACTCAAGACTCTTCACACATTAAAATAACATATTGACATACTCATATCATCATTAATACCATCAATCAAATATTTAGAGACTCAAATAATAATATGAACGTATCAATATTTATTTTAAACATGCTTACACATAAAATAATGAAAAAAACTTATCCTAAACATGATAACTAGCATAAAATAACAACAAAGACAATCCTAAACATGTTAACTAACACAAAATGATAACAAGACTAATCCTAAACACATCTAATCACATAAAATCATAATAAAACTAACCCTAATCATGCATTCTCACATAAAATCACAACAAAGCTAACTCTAATCATGCATACTTACATAAAATCATAATAAAACTAACTCTAACATGCATACTCACATAAAATCACAACAAAACTTCATTAACCCTAAACATGCATTCTAACATAAAATCATAACAAAAAAACCTAAACCTAATCATGCATGCTCACATAGAATAATAATAAAAGACAACCCTAATATGCATACTCACATAGAATAATAATAAAACTACTTAACCCTAGGCATGCATCCTAACATAAAATCATAATATAAACTAATGAACCCTAAACATGCATACTAACATGAAATAATAACAAAGCTAAACCTAATCATGTATGCTCACACAAAATCCAAACAAGGCTAACCCTATCATACATACTAACATAAATAAAAGAAAGAAATAAACCTATTCAAACATGCATAGGGAAAACTCCTACAAAATAAAACGAAAACCCATCAAGAAAACAAGACCATGGTTGAGTGTTTTACCCTTCGATTCCCTTCTTGGATAACCTCCTCCAAACCCTTAGCCTTTTCTTCTTACTCCTTCAATGGTGTAAGAGTGAAGAGCCTCCAAAAAGCTGTAGCCTCCTCTCTTAAAAACCCTAAAATTCTTCCTCCTCTTCCCTTGAACCTCTATAGTGCAGTATATATAGAGCTAGGGTTCAAAAACCCTTGAATGGTTAGGATTAATTCATTTAAAAAACGATCCTAGGGCTTAGAATGAGTCTCTCTAGGGTTTGAAAGCTGCAACCCTTCGCATTTAAGCCAAAAAATCAAATCAAATCGGCCAAAATAAGTCAAATTCTCAAAAATGGCAAAATTGGCTCGAGTAAGCTGGTGGCCGTCCTAGGCATGGAAGGTTGGCCGTCCTAGCTGGACGGTTGGCCGTCCTAGCTAGGACGGTCACCATGCTGACCTTCCCAATTTCGTTCCCAAATTTTTAGGGTTTGCATAATTTGGCCATATCTTGGTCAAATCTGATCCAAATTCGATGGTTCAGGGCTCAAAACGACCGTGTTTTGATCCCCCACATTTTTAGAATATTTTTGGGTTAAAATAAATTGACCATGGTCAAGGGTTTTAGCAAAAAGCTAGCCAATCGACCCGGTTGTGCCAAAATTGGTCAAATGACCATTCTCTGTTTTGTAAAATTGATCAATTAGGCTTGCACCACTTCTAAAAACATGGTTTCAACATGAAATTGGCACTTAACAACATGTTTTGAAAATCTTTTGTTTTGGTGAAAACGACCAATTCACGGTCAATTTGATCGAAACCCTAATTCGGCTCATCCTTACCCGCGGGATCGATTTTGGGAGAATCCATCCCAACCATTCAAAGGCTCAATTGACACACCAAATTCACTCCCCACATCCACATAAACCTCATGAAACAATCCGTTTCGAATTCGGAGGTCATTCGGAAATTATACGAGAAAAAGGACGAAAATGCCCTTCAAGTCGCAAAAACCCTAATTACCTATCGAGCTCTCATCAGAATGCCATGAAAATTTACAGGGATGTTCTAAAACACCTCAAAAGTCAAATGTAATACAAATGGGTTGATTCCAATCCAAATGTACACATGAAATAATGAATTGTCCTTTTCCTCAGCAAAGGGCAATTTGGTCAATTTGGTCTTTACAAGGCCAATTCCTCACCAAATGATCAGCTATTCTAGTTAATCATTTGCATGGACATATGGTAGAAATAATTGGTAAAAATGGGGTGTCCACAGAAGCCCCTCGTTGGTGTTTCATGGCTTCGCCATGTAATACCAACGAAACAAAATGGCATCCCATTTTTGCCGCAACAAAAGAGGGATGATTCAACCAACTTCTCACGAACATTGAGGTCTATTTCCTGAACAAATCCAGAATGAAAATAATTCTTGGAAGTCACACTTCCAATTATTTCAAAATCAATCACATCAACAAACCGCAAAACAAACATTTATGTGATATCTCACTCACATAAGCATACACAAATCATTATTTTATGTGATACTTCTCTCACATAAACACATACAAGCTATCATTTCATGTGATACTTCTCTCACATAAAATAGTTCAGACTCATTATTTCTATGGTACATCTCCCATAAGAAATATTATTTATATAGTACTTCTCCTATATAAACGTTTTCAACCCATTATTCTACGCTTCACATAAAACAATTCAAACTCATTGTTCATATGGTACATCTCCCATATGAACATATTATCAATTATATGGTACATAGCCCATATAAAGCATTATTTTATGTCTCACATAAAATAATTACACCCTATCATTTTATGCTTCACATAAAATAATCACATAAGACAAATCAAATAGTTATTTTATGTCTCACATAAAATAACTTCAAACTCATTGTTCATATGGTACATCTCCCATATGAACACAGCCTCAATTATACGGTACTTCTCCCATATAAACATCATTTTATGTCTCACATAAAATAATCATATCTCAGCATTTTATGTTTCACATAAAATAATCACAAATCATTCAAAATGTTATTTCATGCTTCACATAAA
>JAESVK010058808.1:0-12491 GCA_017140935.1 Hamamelis virginiana | reverse complement strand
CTCCCATGTGAACATATCATCAATTATATGGTACATCTCCCATATAAGCCATTATTTTATGTCTCACATAAAATAATCACACTTCATCATTTTATGCTTCACATAAAATAATCACATAAAACAAATCAAATAGTTATTTTATGTCTCACATAAAATAACTTTAAACTCATTGTTCATATGGCCCATCTCCCACATGAACACAGCCTCAATTATATGGTACTTCTCCCATATAATGTTTTCAAAATCATCATTTAAAATCAACATTCAAAATCAACATTCAAAATCATCATTTAGTGGTAATTTCCATGCAAAACATGAACTAATTTTGGAAGAAATTGACCGAAAAAACAAAAAATTGGGAAAATCAACTTGGGGCACACTGGTGGCCGTCCTAGCTAGGACGGTCACCATGTGTGACCCGAATTTTTTTTGTCTTTTTAAACCCCTCATTCTCACATGCACTCTTGTGCTCACTCCAAACCACCTCCAAGCTTGATTTTGCTCCAAAACCCTAGCTTTTGATCTTCAATTCACACATACTCAACCAAAACATTGGTTCATATCCTTAGCAACACAAAATCACCATCATCTCCTCAAGTTCTTCAACTTGTCTTCATTTGGTGTGAACCTCTCCACTTCTCACATACTCCATTCTCTTCAAAAATGGATCAATTACCTCCACCTTACTTAAAATATCCGTTCTTGGAAGTCAAGGCTAGGTACAAGGCACCCTCATATGGAGATTCCCATCCACCATCTCTACTCTTGGAGCCTAGAACACATCTTTCATATATTCACTCCAAAGACAATGTAAGTTAAATTTCCTTACTAACTCTTGATTCATATGCAATTGGTTGAATTGAAATGCTTGTTTACATGTTGATTGTTGATTTTCATATCATTGTAACCTTTGGGAAAAGCATGGGAGCCCCATTCCATAGCTTCACAAGCTTGTGAATGGTGCACACCAAGTGTTTGATGAAATGTCTCAATGAAGTAAGTTTTGATTTTTCAAATCAAACATATCTTAATCATGTTTCAATGATTTTTATAGGATTTTAGAAAGTATTTGCCATGATCAATCTTCTTAGAAAACATCATTTTGAAAATATGCATATCACATGTTTGATAAAATGCCTTAATGACACAATTATCCATTTTCTTCTTTATAAGCCATTTCATGTCATGTAAAGTATCTCAAAAATTTTCTATGATGTTTAATTTGATTAAAACACCATCAATTTTGAATTTGAAACCTTTTTGGATTTTGGTGACACCACCCATGCCTTTGATAATGAATTATGTCATACAATATGCATACATTTTTTTTGTAAAAACCTTTTGAAAATGTATTGATCATTTTGGTTCATTCAAAGCATAAATTTTACTTCATTTCATGATATGTAAATCAATAGTCATGCTTGCATTGCATTTGAATCAAAGTTCCTTTAGAAATAACAACATTTGCTTTGATGTGAATATAATCTCAAATGTGTTTATGCAGCCCAATTTCGAAGTCCGTACCAGATACTCCTTGGGTAAACTCATCAAATGGTGGGAATTAATGGAAACACGCCAACCCCAAGCTAAGGCCATTGTTGAGCAAGCGGGCTTTAAGTTCTTCTTGGATTCTCTCTGGCTCGACAACATGGATCGAATGGCCATGATTGCTCTTTCTGAACTCTGGTGGGACACCACCAACACCTTCCACTTCGGGTTTGGGGAAATGACTATGACCCCATTTGACTTCACTATGATTACAGGACTTCATATTGGGGGCCAACCACTCGCCTTTTATGACGAAGCTCACACTGATGAAGAATACTTGTACAACCTTTTAGGCGTTGAAAATGTTCCTCTGACAAAAAGAGGAGTCAGGCGCTCTTGGCTCTATAATCACTTTAGCATTCAGAGTGAAGAGGAGGGAGGGGAACCCGAGGATATTGCCCGTGCATTCATTCTGTATCTGCTCTCATGCACTCTCTTTGCAGGTACACAGGACATAGCCCCTCTAGGCTTTTTGAAGAGTTTGGAGATTACAGATAATATTCATCTGTATGACTGGGGCGGAGCTGCATTAGCGACTATGTATCGCTCCATGTGTGACAAATCGCGAGATGCTGCTCAAGACTTTGGCGGCTTGGCTTTCATATGGCAGGTACTGTTTTCACCCAATTGTCTTTCAATAGAATCTTTCCATATCTTTATCAACTCCCTGATCTTTCTTTCATGCAGGTATGGGCATTCATCTATTTGGGTCTTGGTTGTCCTCTCTTGAAAGAGGGGGTTAACCATTGGCCATTTTTAGCCCGCTTTGATCCATGTCACAGGAAGCACTCCAACCTCCATAGGTATGATTATGCTGCTGCCAAGGCTATCCTTGCCGGTCTCACTGCAGAACAGGTAAAATCCCAAACCACTGTCTTTCTCTTAAATCTTCTGGATTCAACTCTCATACTCTTCATAATCTTCAGGTGAACTGGGACCCATGGGGTACTTGGAGGACTACTTTGGCTCCCCCTCACATGCATAGTGTACTCCTAACACATAGGCGAATCTTGTTTGAGGGGCCTTCTGGCAGATACTGGTTCTTGGGTGAAAGAGTCTGTCGCCAAGTCTACGGAAACATGGACGCAGCTAGGGTGCCTTTTCTGCCTCCTGCAAATATGCGCCATACTGATAAACTGAAGGGCGAGGCCCTGTTAGAGTCTAAGAGAGGAGTGGATCTTTCTGCTTTCCTTTTCTCTGATGCGAGCTACGAGGTCTTCTGTCAACAATTCTTGATGCACCCCTTGGCGACTGGAGAACCTCCTCAAAGGGTATGTAAATATAACACTTTCTTTCATCCCTGTAAATGCAATCACAAAACTTCATCTTTATGTCCACAGAGTCGCCGTTCCAGGGGTCAGAGTTCCAGAGCTGCTGCTAGTGATGATGATCAAGACACGAATAGGCCTCCTGCCTTACAGCCTGCAGACTGGAACATTGAGCTAATAGTTGAAGACAATTTCGTGACTTCTACTATTTCACGACCTTCAGTCGATGAGGGATATCACATAGATCCTTCTTACGAACAGGTGAACCTCCCACTGAACCAATTAACTGCACACACATTCCCACTGATACACTGACATCATTCATTTCTGACAGGTCCCTCGAGAGTATTGCCAGGATTACATTGATCTCACTACCGCCATGAGGCGTGACCTTCGCAGGATGAGCTTGAGGACTTCCGCTCTCACTCGTCAACAGGTAACTTCAAATCACATTCTCAAATTCAGCTTCCTTCCCTTTTCACGAACTGATCAAATTGTGAACACCATTTCAGCCACCTGACCCACCACGTCATTCTTCAGCTGGTGAGGGATCTAGCAGAGGGATAAGGAGGAACTCTCGAAGACGTTGATCAATCCTCTATGAGGCACTGCGTTTCACTTTGAAAATCATATGTAACTTGTAAACATTTGTACTAAAACAAGTTTTCTCCCTTTTATGGTGTATGTACATGACTAGAACTGTTCTGGCCATTATCTGCTCTGTTCTCTAGGTTATTCTGTGGTGATTCTGGTAGGGTTGAAATGTAATTCTTTCTATTGAGCAACCCGATTGCTTCGCCAAATGGGAGTCAAACAGACAATTCCATCTCTCTTAGAACATACTTATACTTCCGAGGCGATCTCTCCATCATTGGTGAAGGTTTTGATGTCAAGGTGGCCATCTGTATTGCGCACAACTCACATTGATTTCTCTCATGGGCCTTTTGAACTGGATGAGGCTTATAGACAATGGTTATCTCAGAATATGGGTACTCGGGGACAAGAAATGAAGGCTAGGATCTCATGACTTATCGAAAGTCTTTCATATGAAGAGCGAGGGGACACTTCGTCACTTCCACCTAACGCTTTACAAGTAGTACTTTACAAGAGAAGAAGAGATGATGACTCTGAAGAAATTTCAAGGAAGGAACGAAGGATTTGACAGAACTTTTAAAACATATTTCCCATGCTTTTTATTATTCAGAATGAATGGAATTAGAATCATATGGCATGTAATAGACCTTTGAAAGGTTTCTCTTCATTCCATGAATAAAAGAATTCTATCTTTTTAGTTTTGAATAAATCACTGCAAATAATTGCAATTGAAAACAAACACAGGGTTGTTTTGCCTTAAAGAATTGGACCGCACCCAAGGTAACTTTATGGGCTGCCTACATATCTCCATCCTTTGAATATTTCTTTTCTTCATAAAACTTTCACTTATTTTGAATGCTTGGAGAATCAGGTCCTTGTAGTTCATGGGATCAATTGAAAAGCATTTTTTTTTTTTTTCTTTGAATGCTCTACTTTTTGCCTAAGTAGCCTTTGCAGGTTTTCTACCTAGCGAGCTCTTGCCCTAATTTTTGCCTAAGCAGCCTTTTCAGGTTTTCTACTTAGCGGGCTTTTTTTATTTTTATTTTTATTTTTATTTTTATTTATACATGATACTTTTTCAATTGATCCAAATTGGTAGGTTGAGAGAATTCGATCCCATCTATGTCCATAAGACGCACGGCTCCGCCTGATAATATCTCTTTGATGATGTAGGGTCCCACCCAACTTGGCTTGAACTTCCCTCTTGGATCATGAATTGGCATTCTAATTTCTTTGAGTACCAAATCCCCTTTCTTTAAGCCCCTGTTTTTAACTCTCTTGTTGAATGCTCGAGATATCCTTCTCTGATAACCTTGAACATGGTACAGGGCCCTCAATCTCTTCTCGTCAATTAGGGACAATTGTTCATATCTATCCCTCATCCAATTGACTTCTGCTAGTTGGCTTTCCATAACTACCCTTAGTGAAGGTATCTCTAACTCAATTGGTAACACTGCTTCCATACCATACACTAACGAGTAGGGCGTAGCCCCAGTTGACGCCCTAATGGATGTGCGATAGCCCCACAATGCCAGAGGCAACTTCTCATGCCAATCATTGTACGTGTCCGTGGTCTTCTTCAAAATGGTCTTCAAATTCTTGTTAGCTGCCTCTACTGCTCCATTAGTCTGCGGACGGTAAGGAGAGGAATGGTGATGTACTATACCATATTTCTTAAGAAGCTCTTCAGTCTCTTTTTTGAAATGCTGCCCATTGTCTGAAATAAACTCCCGTGGCACTCCATACCGGTAGATGATGTTGCACTGTATGAACTTGGCAACCTGCTTAGCATTCAAAGTCTTGTACGACGCTGCTTCTACCCATTTGGTAAAGTAATCTATGGCCACCAATATGTACTCGTGCCCATTCGAGGCCGCAGGAGTGATCTTGCCGATGATATCAATGCCCCATGTTGCAAACGGCCATGGTGATGACATGGTAGTGAGTGGCATGGATGGCTGATGCTTACCACTTGCAAACACCTGGCACTTATGGCATTTCTTAACATGTTTAGCACAATCACTTTCTAAGGTCAACCAATAGTACCCCAATCTCAGAATCTTCTTCGCAAGCATATACCCATTCATGTGTGGAGCCCCAGCCCCTTCATGTATTTCCTGAATGATCCGTTCTGCTTCATCTTCTGTTACACACAAGAGATGGACACCGTCATAAGATCTTTTATACAATTTCCCACTGCACAAGATGAACCGGCTAGCTAACCTTCTCAAAGTCCTTCGGTCAACATAGGATGCTTCTGGTGGATACTCTCCTTTTTCTAAGTACTGCTGAATATCATGATACCATGGCTTCCCGTCATTTGGTTCTCCTTCCCTTAGGGCACAACAGTAGATGGGTTCTTCTCTAGATTCAATGATCATCGGTGCTACTCCCCTTTCTATTGGGATCTCTGCCATGGATGCTAGAGTGGCTAAGGCATCCGCAAACTTGTTCTTTTGCCTAGACAGGTAAAAGAATTTTATTTGACTGAATTCTTTCGCCAGTGTCTCTAGATAATCGTGATATGGCAGTAGCTTCTCATCCTTAGTCTTCCATTCTCCTCTAGTCTGGCATATGATAAGGGCTGAATCCCCATACACTTCGAGCTCTTCTACTCCCAAGGCTAATGCTGATTCCAAGGCTAAAATGCAAGCCTCATACTCAGCTATGTTATTGGTTGCCTTAAAGTTCAGTTTCACTGCCACAGGTATCATCACATCTTCAGGTGTCTCCAGACAAACTCCTATGCCACACCCTTTCCTATTCAATGCTCCATCGAAGTGCACTTTCCACACCTTCTTCTTTACCACAAGGATTTCTTCATCCGGGAACTGGTAATTGCCATTGCCTGCTTGTGAAGTAGCACATTCTGCCAGGTGTTCTGCTATAGCTCTTCCTTTCATCGATTTCTGCAGTACATACTGGATGTCGAATTCTGACAATAACAACAACCACCGCGCTGTTTTATAGGACAAAGCAGGTTTCTCAAGCAGATACTTCAATGGGTCCATTCGACTGATCAAAAGTACTTGGAAAGACATCATGTAATGGCGAAGCTTTTGAGTTGCCCACACCAATGCCACGCATGTCTTTTCCAGAGCACTATAATTCACTTCATAATCCGTCATCTTCTTGCTGAGGTAGTAGATGGCATTCTCTTTCAAGGATTCTTCAAGATATTGAGCCAACATAGCTCCCATCGCGGTTTCGGTGACAGTTAAGTAGAGTAATAACGGTTCACCTTGTCGCGGGGGAACCAAGATTGGTGGGTTGCTCAAATACCTTTTGATGGTATCAAATGCCTCTTGACATTCCTCATTCCACTTAGTCGGTACATCCTTCTTTAACAGCTTGAAAATCGGCTCGCAGATAGTCGTCAACTGAGCTATGAAGCGGCTGATAAACTGAATTCTTCCCAAAAATCCCCGAATTTCCTTTTCTGTCTTTGGTGGTTGCATCTCCATGATGGCTTTGATTTTCCCCGGATCTACTTCTATCCCTCTCTGTGTGATCATAAAACAGAGCAGCTTCCCAGCAGTCACTCCAAATGCACATTTCTGAGGGTTCAGACGCAGCTTGTACTTGATAATTCTTTCAAAGAACTTCTTCAGAGCAGCTAAATGTCCTTCCCTATCCACAGACTTCACAATCATATCATCTACGTACACTTCCACCTCCTTGTGAATTAAATCGTGCAGCAGTGTGGTAGCCATCCTTTGGTATGTCGTGCCAGCATTCTTAAGGCCGAAGGGCATAACCCGATAACAAAATGTCCCCCATTGTGTAATGAAAGCTGTCTTTTCCATATCTTGGGAAGCCATTTTGATCTGGTTGTAACCCGAAAAGCCATCCATAAAAGACAAGAGTGCATGGCCAGCAGTGTTGTCGACCAATACATCTATATGAGGCAGAGGGAAATCATCCTTAGGACACGCCTTATTGAGATCTCTGAAATCGACACACATTCGTACTTTCCCATCCTTCTTAGGCACTGGAACGATGTTGGCTAACCATTCTGGGTACTCCACTACTTGCAAAAATCCAGCATTCATCTGCTTGATCACCTCATCCTTAATCTTCAAGGCCCATTCTGGCTTCATTCTCCGCAGCTTTTGCTTAACTGGCTTCATGTTTGGATCAGTGGGGATGAAGTGTTGCACAATGTCGGGATCTATGCCTGGCATATCTTGGTACGACCATGCGAAAGCTTCAATGTTCTCTCTCAAAACCTCTACCAATGATTCTTTCTCTTGCGGCGACAGTGTTGATCCAATTTTAATTATTTTAGGTGATTCATCCGTCCCTAAATTGATTGAAATTAATTCATCCATGTTAGGTTGAGCGTGTCCCTTTCCATATTGCTCGTCAAGCTCAGGAGGAACATCCTCACGCGGGTCTATGTTCATGCCATATAAATCCAGAGATGATAAAAAAAAGACACTGCAAGAGAGATGAGAAGAGAATGAATACTTCTTTTATTGATTGAAAGTTGAATAACTGAACACAGAAGATGAAACAAACCGACACTCGTACCTCTTCAAATGAGGTTGAGGTTTTTTATTGAAAACAAGGAAATCCTATACTATTACAGAAAAAGCAGGGAAATCCTATTCTACTGAAGACACCTACAAGTTATCATCAGATGGAAGTGACTCGATCTCCTCACAATCATGGATGAAAGGACAATCTTCAAAGCCCCAGTTTGATAAGGGTGGAGTTGTAGGTTCAATTGGGTAGATCGCCCCGACTTCATAAGTATGCAATTCGAGACACATAACCGCTTGCTCGAACATATCTGTCATGGCACCAGCATCAAGGTCTTCAACCCAATCCCTTTATTTCTTACCAGTCTCACTAGTAACAGCATCATCGATCACTGAAGCAATAGGAGAACACCATTCATCACTGAAGAAAATCTCAAACCCAGGTACACTGATCTTCTGATCCTCAAGGTAACACGGTTCAGGGAAACCACAATATGGGAAGTCATCACCCTCCTTGACGAAAGCCCCATTCAAAGTTGGTCTGTATGGCTCAAGGGTTGAGTTAAGGGTTCGTCCTTTCGCCCTCGCGGAGTCTTTCTCTTTCTTCCTCTGAGCCATCATCTTCTTATCTTCCTTAGTAGGTTTGTAGCCTAACCCATAAGGATGGATAGCAGACGGGTACTTCAAAACTTCAGCGATGCCTTGCAACCTTCGGCCCAATCCCATTCCAGGGAAGAATCCCATTCCTTTCATGATCTGTCCTACATGCAGATTCCCATGAGGATTATAATCAAGAGGTATCAACTCTTTCTGTTCGGGCTCTCCTTCGATAGCCTGTACATACTCGAACCCTGACAGTAACACTTCTGACGACTCCTGGCTGATCTCACAGATTGGCACTCGAACACTTCGATTCATCTCCATATCTCCCTTCAAAGTAACCACTGACCCCTGATAAGGAAACTTGATCTTTTGATGAAGTGAAGACGGTACAGCCCCGGTCGGATGAATCCACGGTCTTCCCAAAAGCAGATAAAAACTGGCTGGCACATCTAGGATCTGAAAATCAATTTTGAATTCAACTGGCCCAATAACGACTGGAAGAGTCACCATTCCCACGACTTCTCTGCGAGTGTTGTCATAAGCCCTGACAGTCTGTCCTGATGGCGAAAACTCAGATGGTTCAATCCCCAGTGTAGTAGTAGTACTGAGCGGACACACAT
The DNA here is from genome assembly GCA_017140935.1 of Hamamelis virginiana. Taxonomy (NCBI): domain Eukaryota; kingdom Viridiplantae; phylum Streptophyta; class Magnoliopsida; order Saxifragales; family Hamamelidaceae; genus Hamamelis; species Hamamelis virginiana. Next base: position 3,374 of record JAESVK010058808.1, on the reverse strand, counting down.
TCAATGCTGACCCATTATCAATTAAAACTGAGGGAACTCTTCTCCCCAAAATATCCACAGTGATATACAGAGCTTGCAGATGATTACTCCCGCTCTCGGGTAAGTCAGATTCAGTAAATGAAATGAACGGTCCATGATGAACCGGATTTACTAAACCTACCAAACCCTCAGGGGACGTATCAATAGGAACCTGCACTTGATTCAACAACCGAAGCACCGTCTGTCTATGTTTCTGTGAAGCCATGAGCAATCCCCAAATGGTAATGTTAGCCTGTGTTCTCTTCAACTGTTTCAGTATCTCTTCCTCTTCTTCTATAACATCTGATCGCTGACCCTTCTCTAATTCCCCCAACGGATTACTGGCTTCCAAATGAGCTGGCTTGAAATGACGTCCGCCTCGAGTCAGATGGTCTACTTCCTCATCACTGGCCCACAGATTCTCTATGGTTTCAGGTGTGCTTATGAGATCCTCCCATTCAATCATACCGATCGAATCACTATCTTCCTCGGTGATCTTCACGACTGAAGAGATTCCATTCTCCAACTGTTTCTGCATGGTATCCTGACTAAACCCTTCGGGTGAAGAAGGAATATCTAGTTCAACTTCTGCAGGTAAATCATCCCAACCCGTTGGAATGATAGGTTCATCGGAAATCTTTCTCGATGAATAGAGCACATAATAATCGAACTTACCACTCGACTCTCCTAACAATCCGACCTCTGGGTCTCCCGCTAGATATCTCTCCTTCAACTGACGTTGAGAATTCCCACTTCTAGGAACTTCTTCGAGAACTTCCGGTTGCTCAGGTTCTTCATACTGATACAATTCTCCATCATCAAGTAAATCCTGAATCAGTTTCCCTAAAACTCTGCAATTCTCCGTGTCATGCCCGAAGATGTTGTGGTACTGGCAAAAAGGCTTATGGAAGCGGGGTATGAGTGGGGTAATGAGGCCTTGGGATCGGGCTTGGTAAAAGGCTTTGGTTAAGGTAGTTTTGAGTGGGACATATGGGCGGATTGGGTGACGAATTTTTGGGTCGTCGAGGCCCAGGGCATTGATTTGAGCTGGTGGTGGTACAGCATGGGTTGGAAGAGGGTTACTGGTGACATTTGGTTGACTTGGTGGATTTGGTGGGGCAATGACTTTCTTGTCAATGAGGTCTTGGATTTCATGGCGAAGGCGCATGCATTGGTTGGTGTGATGGCCCTTAGATTGGTGGAATTGACAATACTCATTCTCTTTGAAGTTTCTGGGTAATGGATCTGGAAGAGGCCGGGGTTCCAAAGGGGTAAGGAGACCACGTGCCTTCAATTTCTCAAGGACACGTTCCAGGGACATGTATAGATTGGTGAATTGGCGGGCTGGCTCTCTAGCTTGGAATGGGCGGTTTGATTGGGTAGCCTGAAAAGGTTGGGCAATGGCATTGACTTCAGGGTTGGGTTTGCGGTTGAGAGGTGGTTGGCGTATTCTGAAAGGTTCTTCGGCCTTGAGAGCCCCACTAGCTAGAGCATCTTCAACTTGAGTACCAGCAATAACAAGGGCTTTGAAGTTTGGGAAATACTGCGAGAATAAGTACTTGTTGTAAATGGGCAAGAGACTCTTCAACACCATCTGCACCTGCTCATCATTGGTAGGCCTGTGGGTCATCTGTGAAGCTTTCGCCCTCCATCTGGAAATGAAGGCAGAGAAACTCTCCCTCGGTTCCTGCTTAGTAGTCTCAAGATCCCTACGAGTCACATCAATCTCAGTGTTGTACTTGTAGTGATTAGTGAACTCATTGCAAACATCCTCCCATGTCTTCAGCTTAGTCTCATCTAAGGATAAGAACCACTTCGAGGCTGACCCTTTCAGTGATTCATGAAACATCTGAGCCAACAGCTCATCATCAGCTCCACGAGGTTGCATCGCCCTCACATACATCTTCAAATGGGTTTTAGGACAACCCATCCCATCAAACTTCTCTAATTCAGGCATCTTAAAACTGAACGGCATACGGGCCTTGGGGAACAGTGAAAAAGATGTCACATCAACCATGTCATCAGACCGACGCATCCCCTTCAGGGCTTTCTCTAAGGCTTCAACCTTACTCGACAACAGGATCGGATCTCCAGAGAGGAATCTAGATCCACTGGGCTCGCCATCCAGATTGATAGGCTTAGATTTGGCTCCTGCCTGGGCCTTGGCACTGTCATCAACTTGGGCCGGGATAGGTGGATCAGAGGTACTCTTCGGGTTCTCTAAATGGGCCTCCCTAACCTGATCTGTATTGGTCTGTTTATCTTGGGACATTTTCTTAATCTGTTCAGTCTCACGGGCCAGGGCATCAATTCGGTCCATGATAGCATTCAACACTGTAGCAGTGGTACTAGATTCTCCGTCAGCCATTGAGGATACACTCGGGGGTTCAACACTAAAAAAGACGCCCTCTAGAATCACGACGCCAGGCCAGAATTCTACACCATGAAATGGGCTTTTTTAGAAAAAAGGGACAAGTTCATGATACTCAAAACCTATTGACAGACTATCAAAGAGGTGCTATCCAAATAGAAGAGAATGAGAAAGGGGAAAACCGTCCTATCATAATTCCAACTCACTTCCCTATTTCACAAGGGCATTTCCTTAGAAATTAGGAAATAAATCAAAATCACCGATAGGGAAATAAAACATGATTGACCAAACAGGGCTCAAAGAGCAACACCAAGGACCAATCCTTCATTCTCAGGGCACTTTCCTTTGAATCGAAGGTCTTAGTCAAAACATGCCAAAACAACCTAATCACAGAAAAGGGTATGTACCTTTAGAATATTCTCTTCCATCCTCAAAATAGTCCTTTCATTCTAAGGACCAAAATCCTTAAAATAAATGGTCTATATTAAAAATATCAAAGTTTATCCAAGGGTACATATCCCTAAGTTCTAGCATTCACAAACAAGGCTCACATCAAATTGGGACAATTTCGGCAGCATAACGACGCAATTATGTGCTAAAAGAAATTTGACAGCATAACGGCGTAGGTATGTGTCAGGGGTAAATTTCGACAGCATAACGGTACAGTTAAATGCCAAAAGGAATTTCGGCAGCATAACAGTACAATTGTGTGTCGAAATTTCGGCAGCATAACAGGTGTGTGCAAGCACTGTGGGGTAGAGTGTCTTACAGACTGTCTACATGGACTAATGCAAATGGTAGGTATAAAGGTTCCTATTGCAAACCAATCCATATACCTAACCACATGTGACACATGGCGTGCCGCGTGGGTCAAACAGTACTGATTGGTCATTGATATACCCCGAAGGGTACTTGACAATAGGTTGATGGCTTCGTCATGATTGCCCTAGTGTCGAGTGGAGACAGGGATCAGGACTAGACCATC
>JAESVK010058803.1:0-10144 GCA_017140935.1 Hamamelis virginiana | reverse complement strand
ACAACCCTTAAAATAATCCATACACATCTAATGCGGCCAATCACATCTCATTTAATTGGTCTTGAGTCCATAATTATCCATTCATATTTATACAAACTCATTGCATAAATAAAAACAACAATAAAAGAAAGGCAATGATGGCAATGGCATTTAATTAATTAGAGTCAATATTATTATTATTATTATCTCATAACAATAATAATAATCTTTTAAATCTCATTTAAAACAAAACCATCATATCTCATATGAAAGTAAAAGTACATTTTCTTAAGTAAAACTCCTAATTAACACAATTAGGGTTTTAAATAATTAGAATTTAATTTGAGAAATTAATCTCATAATTCCTATCATGCATTTAACACTTTAATATGCATTATAGATTAATCAACATTAACCTATAGTGAAGGAATTAAATAAAAACTCAAAACCATAAATTCTTGAAAAGACACAAAACCAGTTTTTCACAAAACTAAGAATTCAGCAACTGTTTTGGGACTAAACTTTCCTATATTAAAACAAACTTTTAAAATGTGAAAATACTCTATTTCACAAGGATTTTCAGTCCTCTTTCAAATGGCATAGGCCTCGTTTAGTGATTCCAACGTTTGGTATCACTTTAAGGCATTTTGTGACACTAACTCCAAACCATGGCAGAATCTGGAATTTGTGCACAAATGCATTTATTGGGCATAACCTAAAGTGAACTAAGTCATGGAAACACTTCAATTCACTAGGTTTTTCAGTCCTCTAAACAATGGCAGGGGTCTCGAGACTTGATTCCAACGTTTGGTATCAATTAGAGACATTTTGTGACAGAGAGTCAGATTTTCCAGAATTGACTCTTATTCACAAAAAATCTAGTGTAGCTATTCTAGGTCATTAAAAATCATGGGAACCCTTCCTAGACTTTGTTAAGACCTTATATTAATGAAGTCAATAGGTGGCAAGCTTCAAAAATCCCAGAAACTATTTTCCATGGATTTTACAAAAGCTTCATGATTGCTGCCCAGAAAAACAGCAACTCAGTTTTAATTTCAAAACGATTTCAAAATTAATCCTTTCAATATACAAGCATGCTAAAACGTTTTTAACATATTTATATATCATCTAGCAACATCCATAAATGTTTTTAAGCAATTAAAAACAATAACTCATCACATGAATTTCACAATCTCTCAAGAACACAAAAATTGTTTTATAAAAACACTTTTCATCAAATCTTTATGTTCTTCAATTTTTGAATTTTCAAAAACAATAAAATTTATTTTGAAAACTTTATAAACACTTTATAAAACATATGAAGAACATAAGATCATGAAAACATAAAATAATTAAGGTACACTAGGGTTCCAAACCCATGTGGCCGAAAATCATAGTGGGAGAGAGAGAGTGTGCTAGGGTTAGGGTTAGGGTTAGGGTTAGGGAACCTTACCATAATCTAACCTTTTAGGGTTTCCATAAACTCCAAATATGCTGCAATATTATCTATATTGTAATCATTTAAAATAAGAAAGAATCAAATCAAAGATAGGAAACTTTCCTAAATCAAATAATTCACAAAATAGAAACTAGGAATTTCTTAGTTTGACATTTAGGGATTCCTAAAACAAATTAGGAAATTTTCCTATTTTAGTTTAGGGTTTCTAAAACCTAAAACCAGCCACCATTGATGATGAATACAAGGATTCAAAGAACCCTAAAACACCATTGTTGAACTCTTTAACAAGCTTCATCAATATACATGTTTAAATAAAATTAAACTAAGTTATTTGCATTAATCAAGAATCAATATTTAAACTATTTAAAATTAATCATGATATATGCAAATACATTCTAGGGTTTGAAAAACCCTAGTAGCCGAAATCCATGAACGTGAAAACCCTCAATGCCGTGAACCCCTATAGCCATTAAAACCAGTTTTTCTCAAAAACAAGTTTTGTTCATAATTTAAAAATTCAAGAACATCATCTAAACTTTCTAGGGTTTCCAAAACTCCAAGAAAATATCATAGAACCCTTAGAATACTTCCATAGAACACTTCTATGAAGTTTGAAGGGAAGCCATTGAGTGGTTTGAACAAACCAAGCAAAACAAGAATACTTTTCTAAAAATTTCTGCAGAAAACAGTGCTACTGTCCAGCAGTTGTTTTGCCTTCAAACGCTGCCTTAATGGCTTGTAAAAATTTCCAAATTCATATGAAAACATTCTATATTGAGTCATGATCGAAACAAGACCAATTTCATGCGATTTGGATATGTTTTGATCAATATACAAGCCAAACAAGTTGGCATGCACCAGAAAAACGGGATTCTGGGTTTGTTCTCAAAAACCCTTGAATCTCAAACACCAAAGGGGTAAAACCCATATGGCCGTAACTCTCATAGTGCAGCCCCACATTGCCGAATCCCTCTAGGGTTTTACATAAACCCTAGTTGCCATTTAAACACAAAACCAAAACAATAAACAAGGAGGAGAACCTCCATGGCCGAATTCCTCATGGTTTCTAAAACCATTAAAAACTTGATTTTAATTAATTAAATCATTGCCAATCATCATTAATCTCATGTCCATGCTTGATTTGGCTCTGATACCACTGAAAGGAATCGTTCGAAATCATGGAATCGCAGCGGAAGACAAAATAAAACTTTTTTAAATTGATGATTCCATCATCGAATATCCTAACCAAGAATCGAACAAGCATAGGGACATGTGATATACATACAATCAAATAAATATTTATCAAACATAAATAAAACTTACTTGAATCGCCTTTCGATTTGTAATCCTTGATCTTGAACTTCAACGCGATGAAGTCTCCAACGGTATCCACACGAATACAAGATCACTTGAATCCTTGAAACTTCTCTACAATGGAAGAATCAAGCTTGGGAGAGGGGAGAAACTCTTTCTCTAATTTGATGATGGGAGGCTTCGTGCTAGTTTGTCTCATCAACTAGTATTTATAGAAAACCCCTAGGGTTTCTATTTAATACTTATTTCCAAAAGTAACTTAATTCTCATTATATATTACTAATTAATATATAACTTAATTCCTTATATAATATAAGGTTATTAATAGAATTAATTTCAGGAAATTCCCTTCTCTCTCTTTAATTCAAGAGACTCTCTTATACTCTTTGTTTGTGTGTGACCCATTGGGTTCACCCCAACCCAGCAGTGACTAGGGACATCTCCATGTCTCCTAAAATAAAAACTTTCTATTTAAAGGTTTAATTGAAACTATTCCAATTATGCCCTCATTGATAACACTTATCAAGAGGCTTTCACTGGTCATGAGTGACGTTTAGCAATGTGTCATGACATGCCCTAGGTTTTGGGTGAATAGCAGAACTATGTGAACCCTTCTTGTTACTTAATCCTTCATCCCCTAATGTCACAGTTAAGATATTTAGGGTATGGATATAAGTCAAAACCCTATCTTAACTTTCTTGTCATATGTTCTTCAAATTATATTCTCAATAAGATGAACCCTATGAAACTCTTTCATATTTCATCTATCACTCTGGCCAGAGATTCACATTGAGAGTTATATTTGAGAACTGACCCTGACATTCTCTCTCATAACACTGAGAGTGATGATTCCTTATTGACCACTCATATGCCTTCATGCAAGACTTATTAGAGCCAATGAGTGCCGACTACAACCTTAAGATCAAGACTGTATAAAACACTATCAAACTCTAACAACTCAGGCATAAGACATCCATGGTGTCTCAGGTCTTAGGATTACCAAATGGACGTAACATAAGAATATTCCTTTAACTTAATATCCATAGGAATATTCTAGTAGATCATGTTCAGTGTACATATTCTCTAATATGCACCCACAGATTAACCTAAGTGTCACTACACTGATAGGAAAGACTACCTATCCTCCCATTGGAGTTAGTTTAAATCTGTGCTACTCTTGCCGGTTTAATAAATGTCCTCTTTAATAAACCTATGAGCAGGAACACTTTTAGAATAAATGTATATGAGAAATATGAGTCTTCATATCTCAACAAACTTGAGATACATATTTCTCTTATCATTTATTCTTGGACATTATCGTATATATAATTGAATATACAAACGATAAGCAGTACCTTCTTATCCTAATATGAAATAGATATGCACTTTAGGATTGGTTTTAGGGCATACCTCTAACAATCTCCCACTTGCACTAAAGCCAATCACCATAGTATCTTATACTAGTCTTCGAAAGACAAGGCTTTATAACTCCCATAGATGTTATGGCAATGGAGATCCTATGCAAACAAACTTTGCATTTTTATTATTTTCAATAATAGTAATTAAACTACAATTCTGCTGCCAACTCTGATGTCCAGTAAATGAGACCTATGTTCTTGGTAGAGAACAGTATGTACTAGGCATTTTTAAGGCAACTTGTAAATGGCATCCTTTTAGATTCCTTTATTCATGTAAGTATCACAATCTTAACTTACTTAAGAATATACTTACTTTTATTCAGGATCATTATTCTGAATAATTCCAATATCTGCCAACAACTTTTGTAGCATTAATGATATTAAGTACATAATCTTTTATGAGATTCCATATTTCTCAAATATTAAACTCATATATAATCCCTCATAAAATCAACATTTTTGAGAGATTAGAATTCCTATAACTTTTATGGAATTCATGATACTATACTTAGTATTTAAAGTATGTACTTAAATAAAGGAAACTGAGAATGAATGATGACTTTATTGCTCCCACTAGTCCTTTTTGAAACAAGGTATTTATTTATTAAACTCTTTAATAATATAAATTCCCTTATAGTGTTTCATAAAGGAATGGTTCTCAACCATTATGGAAACATTACTTTCTAATAACTCTTTAAAGAAAGCATAGCTTTCAAGGTTTATTTGAAATATCTCATATTTAAAATAAATCTTTAAACTACAACATTTAACATATTTAAGGTCCTCTTTATATAAATGATTCAACTAAAATATTCTCAATATTTTCTTTTTAGCTTTACTTCAAATGAATAATTTGAACTCTTCAAATATTCATAGTTTTGAATCCTTTGAACACTTTCAAATATTCAAAATAGATATGAAGTATTTCAAACTAAATGTAAGGTTTATACATCTCATGTATTATCCTTTTGATCTTCTTATAAAATAAGGTGATCGGTTCACATTAATGAATCAAAATTCATTTATTAATGTGATCCTTGGAGTTGAATCATTATATATTATTTTATGCATTTATTCAAAGTATTCATAAAGAGTATAGAACTTTAAATCAATTGCCAGAATTAATCCAAAATATCTAATATTATAGATTAACTGTTTTAAATAAAACCTCAATTAAGAAGTATTAAAACAATTGGCAATTTTAATAAAGATTCTATGAACTCTAAATAAACTAATCAAGTATCAAGCTTCTATGTTAAATGTATCAACTGTTGATTCATTTCCAAACAAAGAACGCTTGATATTCACTTGATCTTCTGCTTCCCCTTGTCTTCTACATACAATCGCATTGTATAAGAAAGCACAATTAGGTATCGGATACCATAAGCAGAATAATACTAATTCTTAATTAGTAAATGAATAAAGCATAGGACGTACCATTAGAAGAACCATTCTTCAAACTAGGTACTCCTTGCAGTTTCTCTTCCAGTGATCCGCACTTGAAACTCTTTCCTTTAGACTTCTCTTTCTTAATGCTTCTTTTTGGTTTGTTATGAGACTTCTTCTTCTTTCCCTTGCCCTTAGGTTCGGTCTTAGAAGTGAAAATTTCATTGAAAGCCAAAACATTCCCTTTGGGTTCCTTTTTCAAGGTCTCCTAACACTCATTAGTATATTCATCAAATCAGTGAGGGAAGATTATGATGAATTACTTGTGACTTGCAGGAAGGGAATAAAGCAAGATGTCAATGCCCTTTTTCATATCAGTGATCCTAACACTTAAGATCATACAATGAATGAATGTTCTGGATCATCATGAGGCAGAGCTCATTAACAGATGTCTCATACATCATCTTATAGGAGAAGAGTCCACTAACAGGATTGTACTTTACAATTCTGTTTTGTGAACCATAAATTTCCCTCAGATGTACCTTACATCATCATTAAGCCACTTACTATAAGTATCTTTCTTCTCCTAATATGCCTCCTTATGACAAAGCATTGGGGCAAGGGGTATTGACCACGTAGTCTATTTTGTCAGGGCTAAGACCAGGTTTCTCAAACCAGTCTTGAAAGTTTAGATTCAGTTAAGCGGTTGTCATCAAGGATTCTAGATAAGGGGTTTAGTGGAGCCATCTACAACAGAAAATAATAACAGTAAATTTCATATTATTCAAAACATAAATACCTATTGGTTTCTAAGTCTTATGTTACCTCCCACTATTTTATTCAAATCTCATACTCCCTTAGATGAGACTCGGGAATTTCATCATCTGAATTTCCATAGCAGGGATTGGGGTCCCATTAAAAATTAGTAGCCTCACATAATAGGTTCTTGGATACTAACCCTTAATGAGTGGATAACTCTTATCCTAATGCTTCTGAAGCAAATTCCAATCATCCTTTAGCCTCTAAATTGTAGTATCCTCACATAATAGGTTCTTGGATAGTACTCTTTAGTTAAGTCACACCTATCATTCGCATAAGTATGGTCAATTGAATGTTGTACCCCTCACATAGCAGGTTCTTGGGATACACCATTATCGCACCTTATGATATCCAATATTAAAACAAGACAGTATGAACCCTCAGGATGAACATGTTCCCGCATATCTGCAGCCAAACACATCCACCTTAAGAATCCACCTATCATGTAATGATGGGAGGCTAGGATAAAGCCCAAGGCTTCTTCCTTACAACTTAATTTTGAATTAAAAGGGGTTTTGTAAAAGGAGGTCTCATTTAAAATAAATATACATCACATGCATCACATATTATGTTTAGACCAAGCTTTATTATTAGTTCTCGATTATCCTCCCACTGTCCTCCTAGAGGCTATGGTGGATTCATCTTGAACATATAATAAATTAGGTCAAGGCCCCCTACCAAGCATACATCTCATATATTAATGGGCATTGGATTAATTATGGACTTTAGGATGGGTTCATTCTTTGAGCCAAAAAGATGAACCCTAGGTCTATAATGAGGGTTAGGTGATCGTAATTAAAACTATGTAACTATTACATCAAGACTAAAAGATTTACGAAAAGTCTTGAAGTCCTTGCCAAGTCCTTCTCAAGTACTTGCCTTTTCCTCTCGTACAAAACTCCACCATGCACCTCAAGTCCACCATGCTCCACCAAGTATCCAATATTACATTTAAAATAAAAGAAAGAAGGGGATTAAGGAGATAGGGGATACATAGGAATTGAGAGGGAAAGAGGCATGCAAGCCCCAAATTAATTACATCACTTAAATTTAAACAACTTTAAAAACAACCCTTAAAATAATCCATACACATCTAATGCGGCCAATCACATCTCATTTAATTGGTCTTGAGTCCATAATTATCCATTCATATTTATACAAACTCATTGCATAAATAAAAACAACAATAAAAGAAAGGCAATGATGGCAATGGCATTTAATTAATTAGAGTCAATATTATTATTATTATTATCTCATAACAATAATAATAATCTTTTAAATCTCATTTAAAACAAAACCATCATATCTCATATGAAAGTAAAAGTACATTTTCTTAAGTAAAACTCCTAATTAACACAATTAGGGTTTTAAATAATTAGAATTTAATTTGAGAAATTAATCTCATAATTCCTATCATGCATTTAACACTTTAATATGCATTATAGATTAATCAACATTAACCTATAGTGAAGGAATTAAATAAAAACTCAAAACCATAAATTCTTGAAAAGACACAAAACCAGTTTTTCACAAAACTAAGAATTCAGCAACTGTTTTGGGACTAAACTTTCCTATATTAAAACAAACTTTTAAAATGTGAAAATACTCTATTTCACAAGGATTTTCAGTCCTCTTTCAAATGGCATAGGCCTCGTTTAGTGATTCCAACGTTTGGTATCACTTTAAGGCATTTTGTGACACTAACTCCAAACCATGGCAGAATCTGGAATTTGTGCACAAATGCATTTATTGGGCATAACCTAAAGTGAACTAAGTCATGGAAACACTTCAATTCACTAGGTTTTTCAGTCCTCTAAACAATGGCAGGGGTCTCGAGACTTGATTCCAACGTTTGGTATCAATTAGAGACATTTTGTGACAGAGAGTCAGATTTTCCAGAATTGACTCTTATTCACAAAAAATCTAGTGTAGCTATTCTAGGTCATTAAAAATCATGGGAACCCTTCCTAGACTTTGTTAAGACCTTATATTAATGAAGTCAATAGGTGGCAAGCTTCAAAAATCCCAGAAACTATTTTCCATGGATTTTACAAAAGCTTCATGATTGCTGCCCAGAAAAACAGCAACTCAGTTTTAATTTCAAAACGATTTCAAAATTAATCCTTTCAATATACAAGCATGCTAAAACGTTTTTAACATATTTATATATCATCTAGCAACATCCATAAATGTTTTTAAGCAATTAAAAACAATAACTCATCACATGAATTTCACAATCTCTCAAGAACACAAAAATTGTTTTATAAAAACACTTTTCATCAAATCTTTATGTTCTTCAATTTTTGAATTTTCAAAAACAATAAAATTTATTTTGAAAACTTTATAAACACTTTATAAAACATATGAAGAACATAAGATCATGAAAACATAAAATAATTAAGGTACACTAGGGTTCCAAACCCATGTGGCCGAAAATCATAGTGGGAGAGAGAGAGTGTGCTAGGGTTAGGGTTAGGGTTAGGGTTAGGGAACCTTACCATAATCTAACCTTTTAGGGTTTCCATAAACTCCAAATATGCTGCAATATTATCTATATTGTAATCATTTAAAATAAGAAAGAATCAAATCAAAGATAGGAAACTTTCCTAAATCAAATAATTCACAAAATAGAAACTAGGAATTTCTTAGTTTGACATTTAGGGATTCCTAAAACAAATTAGGAAATTTTCCTATTTTAGTTTAGGGTTTCTAAAACCTAAAACCAGCCACCATTGATGATGAATACAAGGATTCAAAGAACCCTAAAACACCATTGTTGAACTCTTTAACAAGCTTCATCAATATACATGTTTAAATAAAATTAAACTAAGTTATTTGCATTAATCAAGAATCAATATTTAAACTATTTAAAATTAATCATGATATATGCAAATACATTCTAGGGTTTGAAAAACCCTAGTAGCCGAAATCCATGAACGTGAAAACCCTCAATGCCGTGAACCCCTATAGCCATTAAAACCAGTTTTTCTCAAAAACAAGTTTTGTTCATAATTTAAAAATTCAAGAACATCATCTAAACTTTCTAGGGTTTCCAAAACTCCAAGAAAATATCATAGAACCCTTAGAATACTTCCATAGAACACTTCTATGAAGTTTGAAGGGAAGCCATTGAGTGGTTTGAACAAACCAAGCAAAACAAGAATACTTTTCTAAAAATTTCTGCAGAAAACAGTGCTACTGTCCAGCAGTTGTTTTGCCTTCAAACGCTGCCTTAATGGCTTGTAAAAATTTCCAAATTCATATGAAAACATTCTATATTGAGTCATGATCGAAACAAGACCAATTTCATGCGATTTGGATATGTTTTGATCAATATACAAGCCAAACAAGTTGGCATGCACCAGAAAAACGGGATTCTGGGTTTGTTCTCAAAAACCCTTGAATCTCAAACACCAAAGGGGTAAAACCCATATGGCCGTAACTCTCATAGTGCAGCCCCACATTGCCGAATCCCTCTAGGGTTTTACATAAACCCTAGTTGCCATTTAAACACAAAACCAAAACAATAAACAAGGAGGAGAACCTCCATGGCCGAATTCCTCATGGTTTCTAAAACCATTAAAAACTTGATTTTAATTAATTAAATCATTGCCAATCATCATTAATCTCATGTCCATGCTTGATTTGGCTCTGATACCACTGAAAGGAATCGTTCGAAATCATGGAATCGCAGCGGAAGACAAAATAAAACTTTTTTAAATTGATGATTCCATCATCGAATATCCTAACCAAGAATCGAACAAGCATA
>JAESVK010058801.1:0-11738 GCA_017140935.1 Hamamelis virginiana | reverse complement strand
GTTGGGTGGCAAATGGCAATGCAGTGGTGATGTTGGTACAATGCGGTGGCAATATGAATTATGCATGTCATGATTTTGTTTTAAAATTTTTAGTAGTAGGTCTTTTAAATTATGAAACAAAAATAAAAATACATTATGTCAACGTAGCTGTTTTTTTTTTTGGAAAAGGTGCCTAAATTCTCATATAGTGTACTAAAAGTTATAATGCACATACTCATCCAAATAGAAAATTATAGGAGGATCTCCCTCTATAAATTTCATAGTAAAAGAATGAGCATGACTTGCAGAAAGTTTATTTTTTAGAAAAATCCATTCGTCGTTCCTCGTGCATTTGATTAATTTAGAACAGGTATTTCGAAAATCCGACCGTTGGATTTGATGTTCCACTTATACTTATCATGAATGCAAAAAAATCATATTGATCCAATAGTCGGTTTTTGCAATTTTTTTATAAAAAAAATATAAAAAATTATGAAAAAAATGTGAAAAACTGTCATAATCTATTTTTTGAAAAACTAACCGTTTGATCAATTTTTGTATTCTTAATTGATACATATAAGTGGATCAACAAATCCAACGATCAATATTTAAAAATTAATGTTCCAAGTTGGTTAGATGCAAGAGGGAGGATGAAAAGAAAGAATAAAAAGGGAGGATCAACATAATTATCATATTTTTTAAAGTTTTTTATTGATTTTTTTTTTTTTAATTCAAATTAATGCTAATATTACTATTTTATCTATTTTAATTAGAAAGTAATTAATTATAAGACTAGGGGTCTTTTCTTTACATAAATAATAATCTCAATCTGTGGATAAGAGCTATCTATTGAAATTTTAAAAACCTTTTGTTTAATTTCTTGGTACAGAAGGTGTGAATACTTGATTAGGGTTGGGGTGGCAATTTGTGGTTGAGTCGCATGTAAAATAATTTATTTAAAAACAAGATAACATAATTTATTTAATCCAATTTTAAATAATTTTTTTTAATAAAGAGAATAAGCCAGCGATGCTCATAGACCTTGGATCCGCCATTTCTTGGAACTAGGACTATTGTGTCGCCATTTGTACAGGCTCTGCCTACTGACATAATAATTGTGGCCTAAGATTTCCCACTGTTTAAAGCTTTTTGTGAATCCTCACGATGATCTCAAGGCTTTGCTAAGAAATAATTGTTGTGGAGTTTCCACCACCAGATTCTCTTCTCTCTAGGTTTTACCACCCATTCTTTTAAGTAAAAAAAAAAGGGGTTAATTGTAATGTTATATTTTCTATTTTGGGTGTTTTTCAATTTGGTCTCTGTATATATTTTTTCTCAATTTCATACTCATATAATTTACAATTTATTAATGAGGGATAAATTGGAGCAACGGGTTAAGTAAGTGGATAGAAAACTGATATGAATTGCACGGTAGTCACGTGAATTATAGTTGTTAAACAAGCTGGAGATAAAAGTTCCGTTCGAATGGATAAATATGCCGTTGAAATGGGTAACTTGTTAAATAAACGAAGCCTTTTTATCAATTATATTTGCCAGTTATGATCCACGTTACTACCGCCTAATTTATGATAACTTTCTGTTCATTTAAACCTCATCTCCAATTTGTTCATCTTTGAAAATTTTTAAACTGATTAAAACAAAAGGTATAGGGACCACATTGAAAAATACCCCAAAATATATGGTACAAAAGTACAATTAACCCAAAAAACTATATAGCTTTAGGCCACACACGTTACCAAACATGTTCTTAGGCTTTAAAAAGAACAAAAAAACCTAACACACCTAACCAAAATTTTCTTTATATGGGACACATTTCAAACTTTTAAAGCAGTTTTTTTATTATATATTTATATATTTTAGGCCTCCACATATGTGTGACTGTGCTCGAGAACTAGATTGTTGTGATTGAAAGCAAGCGACTAATACTAGCATTCCTCTTTTAATTTACAATTTCATAGAGTTGATTTTATGGAAAGAAAGCATGGACTCCTTAAGCAGTAGGCATTATTGCCTTATTGGGACTCAAACAAGTGTGAACTCAATTGGCATGAAGCATCATGTTTGTCTTCTAGGCTTCTAGCCATTTCCATGGTGCAAAACTAAATAACACCAAGGAGTTGAGACCATGTGATTGATTCTATATATTTAATTTTTTTATTAATTAAATAATAATGGCAAGAATGATCCTCATGTCAGCTGGTGTAGGTGTTCAATAATGCAGGTTTGAAAATAGTAATTTATTATTTTGCATTTTTTTAATGGAATTATTGGAGTTGTGTTGTTGTGTTTTTTCTTGAAGGAGATTATGTCAATTATTACATATTTTGCATTTGTTTAAGAGAATTATTGGAGTTATTTTTTGTGCTTTTTCTTAGAGGAGATTATGTCATGCCCCATGTTCTCTTATTGACTTGTCCTCTTGGATAAATTTAATAGCATTTGAAAATTTCTCCTCTACTTTACCAACATATCTTTCTTGTCCAAGACTAATTTTTTTCTAGAATTGAGACTTTGTAAGTTTAGTTGGAGGGGGCTTGATGCTAATTTATTATTGGACATTCGATTTCCGTAATTTCCGAGCGTTCCACTCCAAATTTATGCAATTCTAGCTCTTTCCACCCCCATTTTTGCAAATGCTTATATGCTTCTCTCTCTTACTGACTGTATGCATAGATTGTTATATGTGAGCAGGTTTTGCAATTGATTAGCATTGATACTCAAATTACATTTGTGACCTTTTTTTGGTTGAGTTGGTCTTTTTATTGTTTGAAGGATGGTTGGTTTTTTGGTCTTTCCATTCTTTGTGAGGGAACATTCTGCAGACCCTTGTGTTGGGGTTTAGAGAATTTACGATTTTGGTCTTTGCATGTGGGGTTGTTGCCTTGGACTCGGAATGGTTTTGTAGTCATTGTGTTGGTTGTTTCAGGTATAGGTAGGCATAGAGGGGTAGATGTGGAGGTGCTCAAATGTTGTACAAACTCTTCTATGTTGCAATTGAGTCTTCATAATTCAATGTCGTTTTGATCCACATTGGGCCGTTTAACAACAATGGAACGATTGAACAATGTTAATCAAATCCATACTTTTATAGGATAGTATAGACTATAGATATAGATAGATATATAAATATAAATTTTTATTACAAAGCTGATTCCATGGTCGGCAACAAGAGTATTCGACCTTAAATGTACATAAACTTTAGATCGAGATGGATGTAATTATTTTAATTGATCCTTACATGTTAGGTATGGGTTTTAGTCATAAAAAATAGGAATTTATTTTAGTGTCATGATTTCTTAGTAAGGTATCATCTATGTTAGTTAAGAATGTCTAGATGGGATCTCATGAGTAGGTGCATATTGAATAGGTTATATTGGTACTAATGTTACCTTGTTCTACTGGTTATTTACTTTTACTATCATTTTGAAACCTCCTTGGACGTGGGTTCAAATCTTACCGTATGTGTTAAGACAGAGAAAAAAAATTAAAGAAGTTATACTATTGTGGCTAATAATTTGTTGACCTACAAACACATATTCTCAATTTCAAGAAAAAAGTACTGGAAATTTTGAATACTAATTTAGTATGTATATATATATATATATATATATATATATATAGAGAGAGAGAGAGAGAGAGAGAGAGAGGAATACTAAGTCACCTTAATTACAACCATTTGCGCAGTATATTTTGAAAGACCGGCCATTGAATTTGATACTCCTCTTATGTATGCCATGTATGCCAAAAATTATAATGATTCAACGGTCAGTTTTTGAAAAATGTCAGTGTGAAAAACTGTGACTTTTTTGTTCTTCAAAATGTCACCAATTTTTTACCGTATGTTTTTTCTGAAACAGATTGTTAGATTACTGTGATGTTTGGCAGACATGACATACATAAGAGATGTATCAAATCTAACGATCGATTTTCAAAATATATTGTACAAATGGTTGTAATTGAGGTGACCTGCTATCTGATCTTAGCATTCCTGTACAGGGCTTCTATTATAAGGTGCATCTTACACAACTTTATAAAGGGTGGCCTTTATAGGGTTAAATGCATATCATCTTTTGAAAAACTTACCGTTGAATTAGATGAACCACTAATGAATTTCATATTCGCTAAAAATTACAGTGATCCAACAATTAATTTCTAAAAAAATTAACTGGCATGGGAAAAATGGGTGATATTTTATTAAACAAAAAAGTTATAGATTTTCACTGGTGTCCGTGATCTTAGAGTTAAATTTAACTGAATCAAGCCAAATCAAGGTCAGGGTCACCAGATATGACACGCTATATCAACTCTTAGAGTTAACTTTTATTGCAAATATGTCTTGAGAAAAAAATCATACGTAACCTGATATGACATGCTATATCAACTCATTATACTAACATGAGATGTCCACTAATTTTTTCTTAAAAAATATAATGTGCAAGCAAAATGATTTTTAAAAATTCACGGTTAAAAAAAGTAACATTTTTAATAGCGGATTCAAAATGCACTATTAAAATCATAGTTTTTTTTAAAAAAATATCACAGTAAAAAAAGGTGCCTTTTAAACAATGAGAATTGTCATTTATGACAACAGAGGGATGAGTTGTAAATCTAAACATTTCGAGTTCAAAATTAGTAAAACTCTTTTAGTCAGCTGGACGTTATACGGTCTCATGGGGCGGTGGCCTTGCATGGAGAGCGAGAATTATCAGGATTTGATAGCTCAAACACCTTGTAGCTTGGAAAAAACAAAAAAAGTAGCATTTTGCGCGTTTAAAACAGTGGCAAAAGCGAAGTATGCAGTGATGGGGCCATTGCTCTCCCTCCCTGCCGCCTAAGGTCGGCCTTAGAATTGTTTGGCGGCTGCGGGAGCAGCCCATGACAAACTCGTGCTACAGCAGTCAGCAGAATTGGCTCAATCCACATAGGTATGTCCTCTGATCCGTACAGTACTATCCACCACTGGATTGCTTGTCAGTCAGCATCATTTGTTTGCTTTAGAATTGTGATTTAAGGGTCCAATATATTGTATTAACTTTTTTCTAAAATTACTTTTGGTGTATTTTTTTTTTTTCACATGTTAATTTTTTTTTTTTTTGGTAGATCAAAGAATCCCAGGCTTTGCCAAGAACTAATCCTCTCTAACAAGATTTGCTGCATCCACAAGGGTTCGAACCCGATACCACTTGCTTAAGCGACCAGAGCCCCTTCCGGCCACTCAGGGTCTCAAGCCGACCTTCTTTGGTAATTCCATGTCAAAATTTGCATACTAGAAATGATTGTGGTAAAATTAGTTGGGAGTTCTTAGCTTTTGCCATAATATGAAAATTTTGCCAACCATCGTATCACCCCGAAAGTTATCTAAAAATGATTTTCACCTCATCTCTTAGATTAAGTAGAATTTTGACATCTAATAGTGATTTTGAGAAAAGTTAATGCAAACGGACCCTAAGCCCTTTATCATAATTTCCCTACATTTATCACTGTGAATAATAAATTCAAATCCACCACCTGTGGATCCTACTGATTTTTGCATCAGTCCCAGTCCGTTTGGATAAGTTATTACTTTTGAAAAAAAAATAAACATTAATTTTAAAAAAATATATTTTTACAGTCTAGAGTACATATCAATAGTTAAGAATCTGTTTGGATATATAAGCTTAAAAGTAAAAGAATAAATAAATAATTTGAGTGTGAAAAATTTGACAGTTACCTTCAAAAGTTGAGTTAGTGGAAAATTTTACTACCTCACCTTTTAAAAATAACCAGCAAAATTTTGTACTATAAAAAACTAAAAGAATTTTTTTTCCCCCACTTTTAGAAGAAGAAGAAGAAGTTTATGAAAATAGAAGTTTATTCAAAAAGGCCCTAAATTAAGTAGTAAGAAATTCGTATTATCTCAATTTTTAAAATAACTATCAATATTCAGTATATTCTAAATTTTCACTATTTTGCTTTTAAAAATTAAAAAAAATCATAGCTTATCCAAATGGGTAACTAATTAAATAAGTTTTTGCAATAGAGAAAATATAATAAATCGAAAAAATGATTATAATTCCCTTGTCTTTGAAAATTTATATTTTGGACAAGACATATATCCCGATTAGGTACAAAAGAGCATCTCCAATGCTTTCATGCTATTTGATGTGTCAATATCAAAATTTGGTACCTCAAATGGCATCAATGCCAAATTTTAGCACATATGAGCTCCAATGTATTACTACTATGTTTTAGCATTTTCCACTTTTTGAGGACAAAGTATGACATGGCACAAATGACACTTGCCATTTGAAATGCCAAAGCAACAACTTTATGTACTATTACCAAAATTTGATACTCCAAATGGCATACCATATATTGGAATAATCTATTTGGATGTAAATACCAAATTTTGACAGTAGCAGCTCAAATGGAATACCATTAAAGATGCTCTAATACTCCTAACTTAGCTATCATGTGATAACTGTCATACTTATACATATATATACATCTGAAAGGACATAAATTCAATTGATGAAATGATTTCTCCCTCCCCTCATCATATCCAAAATAGCATTCCATAGAGACAGACATTTATGATCGGACGTTGGAATGCAGCCATAGCCCATAAGCATTACCAAATTAGCAATGGCATGAGAAATGAAAGGTGGGGCAAGGTTTAGGATAAGGTTCTCTTCCATTTTATGGCTAAAAAAGCAACACTAATTTGACTTGACAATTTTCATAAACTTTCCTTCCTCAGCTTTATTCACACTCATTTTATTGTATCGTTCATTTTGTATATATCCACAAATAAAATAATAAATAATATGATACTCTATATCATCAGTATAAGTAATCTATATTTAGAGAGTTTTTTTTTTTTCCTTATACATATACAGTCTTATATGAAAACTTAAATTTAATATTAATATGAGATAGGTAATTTAAAAAAACGACTTTTAGATTAGATAATCTTTTTATAAATATCATGCATGCCAAAAATTACAATGATCTGACTGTTAGTTTTTAAAATATAGATTATGAAAAACTGTGACAATATCCAATGTTTCAAACTGTTGTAATATTTCACAGTTTATATTTTAAAAACCGATTGTCAGATTACTTTGATTGTTGACATGTAAAACATGCATAAGAGAATATCTAATACGATGGTTGGTTTTACAAAATATCTATCCCACATTGACTAAAAATCTAAATTCTCACATAAAGTTATATGTGTACATACTAAAATTACTATATATATATATAAGCTACTTATAAAATTCTGAATTTTGAAAAACTTGTTAATTTGCTAAAATACCCCGATACTAAATACTAATAACACTTTTATGTTCTCAAAATTTTAATTGTCCAGAATCTCTTCAATAACTCTTGAAGAATCATCTTCTCAATGAGTTTCCTAATCTAAATAACATTATCGCTCTCATTTTGTATAATCCTTTTAAAATATATATATATATATATATATATATATATATATATATATATATAAGTTATGTATAAAATTGGACTGTAGCTAGTCCAGTTGGTGAGGATGTAAGGAAAAACTAGGATTATGCTAAGTTTAGATGTCGAATTCTCTCCTATGTAACAAAAACAACTTAATTAAAATTTATCTAGGATTATATTTTCAATAGAAAGCTTAGAGTTTCTTAATTGAGACCATGTTCGGCTCGAATTTTCGGTGAGTTTTTTCTCCCTACTTTTGCCAATCATTTTTATTATTCCTTCTAATTATTAAAACTTTTTTAATTAGTCAATTAAAATTTACTAAATATGTTTTTTTATGTTTATATTGAACAAAGAATTAACTATACTTCTCATGTTTAATTAGATTACTTAAATGTTTTACTTTTTATTATAATTAAAATCTTGTAAATATCTTTCTTTGTATATAATAGTAAATGCATCAAGTGCTTATCCATGAAGCCCCATTGGAATTCGAGATGAGTTCTTGGGACAATGATGTAGCTGCCAAGTTGGCATCTAGATAAGCTTGCAGTTATGTGCTACATGTAGAATAATCTTTGATGCTGTAGTTCGAGAAGTATGGAATAATAGCCCTCACATTTAGAATAATCATTTTCTTTTCCTTTTACTCTTAAAAATAAATATATTAAGAAAGTTAGAAGGTTGGATGGGATGTTTAATCTTTGTATATTTTGGGAGAGTTTTTGGTCCTTCATAAGTTTAGCGGTTCTCTAATTGGTGAATAAGTCTCGAGTTGATTCTATTATCTTTTTATTTATTATTTATTTTTTTAAACCTTTTTATTTTGAATATCATGTTTTATTTTCAAGCCATTGCGATTGCCCTCTTCTTCCTTCCTATTTTCCTCTATTTTTATTTAATTAATCACTATTTGAGTTACATCAAATGATAATGTAGGGGCATTTTCCGGCTGGAGTAGGGTAAGCCAAAAGGAGTGGCGTGCCTTACTTGGGATTTGGAAGGTCTCGATTGAGACGTTAGGGTCTATGAAATGAAGGGATTTGATCTCAATCTCCTATCAATTTCGGATTTTTGAACTATTGCTTAAAGTCCTTCTAGCAAATGGTATCTGAGCATGAGGTCTCATGTTCAAATCTACTTATCAGTGTGGGTGGATAATGTAGGGGTGTTACTTGGGATAGTATACCATTGATTATGTTAGATTCTGCTTTTGGGTGCTGACAAATTTTTGTTCCTTAAAAATGTGTCGTATTTTAATCCAAGCTTTCTATCTTCTATCTTTTACTTAAAGTGAGAATATGGTACAAAAGAAAGTTAAACTATGAAAAATGCTAACATTCAAAAATATATATTCCAAAAGTGTATTTCAAATGATGTGGCGGATGATCTCATTCTTTTTTTTAGTATTCTCTCTCCTTGATAATAAATGATGGGTAGGTTTCTTTTTATTTTTATTATTTTTATTTTTCCAATGCAATGAGATGCCTAAACTGTCAGAGTCCGACTAATTTCCGCTTCTCACGTAGAACCACCACCCCATAGATTTGTATAATACCCGGACTACTAGTCCTGAATAGTGGTTGATTAAGAGAGTTTGTCTGATTTCAAATACGAGATATCTAGATTTACAGCTCACCCCTCTACCACCAGTCCAACTACCGTCGGTTAAAGGATTGGATTCATTTAAGATATTTTTTTAGAAACAAAAATTAGAATGAATAGCATTTCTCTTAAATTATTCTATCACATGACATTTTTGCGTCCCAAAATGAGTTCCCAATGCATCACTTTTTTTTTTCAAATAAAAAATAATAATTTCCCATCCTATGAAAATCCTCTGCTTGGTGCTTTGGTGATATGTCATGATTTGAATTATCTGAACATCACTCAGTTAAAGCCAATATTTGTTGGATAATTGTATATTTCATTCAATAATTGTATGAGTATTTATAAGTACATCAGAGGATTGTTACATAAGATAATGATAAATGATAAACTTGAAAGTTAACAACTTGGTTACAAGAGATTATCTTAACATCCCCCTCAAGTGGAAGGGGGCCTTTGGCGAACCTTCAACTTGTCACGAAAGAATTGAAAACGAGTTGCACTGAGACCTTTTGTAAGAATATCGGCAATTTGATCCTTGGTCGGAATGAACTGCACTTGGAGGTCCTTCATAGCAACCTTGTCACGAACAAAATGGAAATCGATTTCAACGTGTTTTGTGCGTCCATGAAACACAGGGTTTGCTGTAAGGTAAGTGGCACCGAGGTTACCGCACCATAGTTTGGGGGTAGCAGGTAGAGAGACACCAAGCTCAAGAAGAAGCGACTGAAGCCATGTGAGCTCAGCTGTGGCATCAAATAAGGCCTTGTACTCTGATTCAGTAGATGACCGAGAAACTGTCCGTTGCTTGCGAGACGACCATGAGATCAAATTGGAACCAAGGTAGATGGTATAGCCTCCTATAAAGCGTCGGTCATCGGGACAGCCAGCCCAGTCCGAATCGGAAAATGCATGAAGATCATTTGAGCTTGTTTTTGAAATTAATAAACTATGAGAAGCTGTGTGTTGAAGATAATGAAGAATTCGTTTGACAAGAGCCCAGTGATCTTCAGTCGGCTGATGCATAAACTAGCACACTTTGTTCACGGCAAAAGCGATATCGGGTCGAGTCAAAGTGAGATATTGAAGAGCCCCAACCGTTTGGCGGTACTGAGTTGGAATGTCCATGATAGTGCCAACATGTTTAGAGAGCTTTTGAGAAGACGAGATGAGTGTTTGGATTGGCTTGGAAGTGGACATACCGGATTTGTGAAGTAAATTTTTGATATATTGCTGCTGTGAAAGTAAGAGACCTTGAGGGTGAGCAACAACTTCAATGCCAAGAAAAAAATGAAGAACACCAAGGTCCTTAAGAGAGAATTCAGACCCAAGCTTCTCAATAAGAGAGGACAGATGATCATTGTCATTACTGGTGATAAGGATGTCATCCACATAGATCAAGACATACACAATAGTCCCATGCCGAGAAGATATAAAGAGTGATGCATCAGTCTTCGAGGCATGAAAACCATGAGTCAGAAGAAAGGTAGAGAGGCGATGAAACCATGCACGTGTCGCCTGTTTTAAACCGTAGAGGGACTTGTGGAGGTGGCATACATGAGTGGGATGATTAGAATCATTGAATCCAAGAGGCTAGGCCATGTATACTTCTTCATTGAGAACCCCGTGGAGGAACGCATTATTGACATCCAACTGTTTGATTGGCCAATTTTTCGAAACAGCAAGGGATAACACAGTACAGATTGTCGTCGGCTTAACAACGGGGCTGAAAGTTTCATCATAATCGATCCCATGTTGCTGATTGAAGCCCTCAGCGACAAGTCGAGCTTTAAACCTCTCAATAGCACCTTGCGAGTTACGTTTGATGCGATAGACCCACTTGCAACCCACAATATTCATATTACTGCTAGGTGGATGAAGTGTCCAGGTTCCATTGCTAATTAAGGCATTAATTTCAGCTGCCATGGCTTTGCGCCACTCATGACTTTTGTTTGCTTCAGTGAAGCAACTGGTTCCTGTAAGATGGAAGGTGATGAAGGTGCCGTAAGAAAGTTACGGGGTTTCTTGGCTTTGGGCTTGGGACGCAGAGTTATTGGATGAATGCGAGTAGGAGGTGGTTGAGGAGGTTGTTGGGAAGCCGAACTTGAAGGAATAGAGGATGAAGTAGGATTAGAGGATGAATGAAGATCAACAACGAGATTGATGCCTGTTGGATTAGTGATAGAGAGAGGGGGATCGGGTGGTTGAGAAGGGGTAGGACTCGTGTGTGAAGAGGGGATAAGAGGTGCAAGTTGAGATGGATATTGGGATAAGATAAGGTTGTCAGATAAAGTCAAAATGGTAGTGGGATTTGAATGGGACGCTGCATGTGATTGAGAGAGTGGTGGCACTTGAGTGGGACGAATAGGAGCAGCCAACCAGGGACTTGGAATGGGAGAGGGAGGTGGGCCAAGAATAGATGGACTGTTGCATGGAAATTGGGTTTCATCAAATTTCACATACCTTGCAACATAAACACAACCTGTGGGAATGTGCAGACAACTATACCCGAGATGATGGGGACTATAACCGAAAACATATGGTTGGGATCGAAAATGAATTTTATGATTATTGTATGGCCGAAGATATGGAAAACACAAGCAACCAAAAACTTTTAAAAAATGATAATTTGGAGTGGACTTAAAAAGTCGTTGAAATGGTGGTTCATGATTAGAGGCAGG
>JAESVK010058771.1:0-47532 GCA_017140935.1 Hamamelis virginiana | reverse complement strand
TCTCTCTCTCTCTCTCTCTCTCTCTCTCTCTCTCTCTCTCTCACCTGCCCACCCGCCCAAGCATGAAGCATTCTCTCTTTTTCTTCAGCACAAGCACTCTATTCATGTAAGGTCCAGTTATTACCATTTCATATATATATATATATATATATATATATATATATATATTTGGTTAGTTTGGTTGCCAAGAAATTATAGAAAAAGAAAATAAATGAACTTTGGATTGAGGGTTTTAATTGTACAGGGATTAGATAAACAATTACATATCCTCTACTCAACAAAATAAGTTAACTTGGGCATTGGAACATTGTTTTAGCTGTCATTTCTCATCTCCAACTCAAAGTTATGTTGCTAAATCCTCTCTTTTGACATGTTCTATGTGATTTTTAATTTATTATATGTATTATATAGTTGAGATTCTAATTCCAAATATGAAAAATATCATGTGGTAAGAAAATTTTCCGTGTGTAATAGTAATATATATTCTGAAATTCATTTCACTTTTTTTCCTTTATGCTCAATTTTTGTATTTGACCAAGCAAATAATGCATAATTTTTTTTATTCTAATGAACATTATTCTTGTTGTAATGTTGTGGGGTTGTAAATATTTCTATCTAAACGTTCAAATATAAATCCAATTATGTAATCTGTATCTTCTTATTAAAAACATAATTATCCATTTATCCATAAATGGATAAACTAACATATCAATTAGGTTGCTTTTTTATTATTTTTTTTAATATACGTAATGAAAGTATGTAAAATATCAGAGTCTAACTAAACTAATTAATTTTTTGTCTCAGTTATGGAGAAATTTCTTATAAAAAAATCAAGAGTAGAACAACCATCCCTTAGTAAGTAATTTTGTTGTGAAAACAATTAATTTATGTCTATGCATTAGTAATTAATTTTGTTGTGAAAACAATGTTAATATTATGTAAAAGGGCTATAAGTATTTACTTTTTGAAAACTTAATGATTAGATGTTTTATCTTTATTCAAAATTATTGGAGTTACAAGTAGGAGACATTAGCTTTTATAAATTTTATATATTAATATTAAGTTCTTAAGTGCCCCCACAAAGGTAAAATCCTAGTTCCGCCCTCGCTTATATATACCCAATCAAAGAGACAAACAACAATGAAAACATCTCCAAAATGGCGCAATGCTTCAAGACCTTCGAGTAGATTTTTAGGCATTTCTCTTAGCAAGCAAGCTTCTTTTCAAGTTTATTTCAAGTTTCTTTAGTTTAGTTCAAGCATTTTCTCAATTTCAAGCCGTAGTTCTTCAGGTTTCAAGAATTTCTACTTCAAGCAAGTGTCGCATTTCAATTTCCAAGCATATTTTCATTCCAAGTATGTCAAAATCTGTTTCTAGCATTGTAATCCCAAGCATTGTAAGTATTTCTCTTGTTGATGCATTTCTAATTTCATTCCAAGCAAGTTGATTGGTTTCATTTCGATGTAATTCGAATTAGATTTTAGTTTTTCTTAGACAGAGAGAGAGAGAGAGAGAATAAGTTTATTTGGAGAAAAAGTAATATATATTATACTATTTAGATTTACTTAAATTTATAAGAGTAGAATATGATCTATTATATGTAACGCCCCAATCTGACGTTATTGCTGATCGTTCCGGGTAGATCGACACATGTCAAAACAGAGGTACAATATGATATACTCATAAATATTTCCATATTCAGGCATAAAGAATGATAGATATAACAATCATGATATGAAATAATAATTCATACATATGTCCATGATTCACATTATGCAATAAGTATAAATATATCCAATGAATAGTAAAGTGCTAACATCCCTGGCACATAGGTTAAGCATAAATAGAGATCGAGTACCATAAGCTAATGTTCAGCTAACAAGTAATAGCTACCTATTCCGCAAAAGCAACGCCCAGAAGACTGCCCAACCAAGCACCGTAGGAAAAACACTCTACACGTACTGGAGATACTGCTCTATAACTCTGTGAATTTGATGTATGAAAAACAGCTGTGAGCGTTTGAATGCTCAGTAGGAATATGGTTATCGACTAATAATGATAACAAGTATGCATATAATCATTTATGGAAAGATTGTAAACGTATATGTGGTTTTCAAGGTATACAAGTAATATGCCAAGTATTCACAATAAATCACATCTAATCTCATGAGTCTACCAATACACTTTTCAATACATTTGGTATTGGTATGGGAGTAGTCTCAACCAGTACCTAAAGAGGAGTAGTCTAAACTCTTTTCCATTCACCACATAACCTAATAATATCCATTCCAATATAATATATTCATCAATATTCCATAGCATAGCAACCATCACAACGTAAGGCAATATAGCATTCTTATCATTTTAGCATAAAAAGTTTCCCACCAAGGCTTTAGAAAACAATATGATAAGCATGCCAACAATCTTGTATAATCAAACCACATAGAAATCATACAAATAATATGATATATGCATCAAGGGTTTATAAACAGAAATCTCCAAGTTCATGATATGGTCGCCGGCCCCCAAAATATCATTATCAGCATTAGTAAGAATATAATATTCCTTCCTCAAAATTAGATCTCCTCCCAAGACTAAATGCAAATACAAAGAGCTAGGTGGCGTAATGGTCCTCCCACGGACTTCCCAAATCTTAAAGAAATGATAAATAAAGTACATATCAACTTTTGTTTCCCATTTAGATCAAATCGGCCTTAATACCAAACCTTGGCTTCCTAAAACCTAAGCTTTAGTATTAAAGTTCCAAGAAAAGTCCCAAGGAAAAAAGGTAAAAGTGATAATTAAGAAAGGAAAAGAAAAGAGGGTCTATTGACAAACTTTATGTCGAAAATGTACCATTACCGATAATGTACATGTGCATAATCGGTAGTGACACCTTGCCGGACTTTCTTGCAGAGAAGTTCATTACCGATAATGGGTCTTCTCTCTATCAGTAGTGCTCCATTACCGATAATGCACTAGTGCATTATTGGTAATGACACCTTGCTGCCCAAATATGAGGAAGTGCATCACCGATAATGCACTCCTACATTATTCGTAATGGTCACCCAGAAAGGTTAAAAACGAGCAACAATGGTGTCCAAGCCACCCCAAAACCCACAAACACTCACAAATCCTCAAAATCTCAACTTGAAACCTTAGATCCATCATATAACAACCTCTAAAACGTCAGATTTATCAAGTTTACAAAGATCAAAGGATCCGATCATAATATCATCCATGATTTGCATTTCCAAAACTCATAAAACCCATAACAACCCACATTATCAAAACCAACTCAAAATCCCTCCACAAATGCCTCAAATCAAACTCAAACTATGCAAATCCAACCACCAAACCAAGCTACAACCATAAATCCCCCAAAAATCCAAACTTCACAACCCAAAACCCACAAAAATGGGTTTGTATAAAAAGAAAAAGAAAAGAGAAGATGAAGGGAATAAGAGGAGCATAGTGGAAGGCTTACCTCCACCGGCGACGACCTCACTCCGGCGATCTCCCTCTTTTCTCTTGGCTCACTCTCCCTCTCTTGCTTGCCTTAGCCGTAAAATGAAGAGAAGAATGGGGTTAGATGGTTTTAAAGACTTTGGGGACATAAGGGGCATTTTCAAATTGTTTTAAATTTTTTTGTTCAAAATACCACTAAAATATCCAAATAAATGGAAATAAAAATTTGGGTTCACTACGACAATATCATGAAAAGAGTACAGAGAAATAAGGACGGTTTTGGAAACAATTTTATAAATGGGAAAAGACAACGGTTCTTAAAAACTGTTGTGAAAAGAAAGACTATTAACGACAGTTTTAGGAAGTCGTCTTAAAATGTTAGCATTCAACGACGGTTTAAATAAACAGTCCTGGATATAGAAGCTATTAGGACAGGTTAATACCGTTTTAGTAATTTAATTTGCAAAAACGGCGTCGTTTGAGCTGTTTTTAAGTTGGTTTAATAGAAATCAACTTCTCAACCATTTGCTAAAAAGCCTCATTTCACTCGATCATCTCGCGCGCTCCACAATAAACCCTTAGCTCAGACCTCCACGAAACCCTCTCACAGCCACTTGGTGGCTCGATCTCCGTCAACATTAGCTCTGATCATCATCCGGCAATGACATTAGTGCCTCCACGATCTCTGACGGTATTACTTTGCCTCTCAACGGAAAGCTAACCCAGGTTAGATCTAACGATCATCTCTAGAGCAAACACCGACGCCAGTTCCGACCATCATCTCCGATGATTTGGTCCTTCTTCTCCCTTTCCATGGAACCTTAGTGCGAATCTCCCGCGAACAGCGCCAGATCTAATCAAAATCTCCCTCAATATGTTCATCTCTAGCCATCATCTCCGGCTATATGTGAATCTTATGTTGGAACATTTCTTGATATGATAATACCAAGATTATGAGTTGGGAACTTGGTTTTGAATTCATTTCTTGTTTTGGGATTAAAGATTTTGAGTTGGAAACTTGGTTTTTTTATTAATTTTTATTGAATTTTTTTTATAATTGTTTTGTGATTATGTAATTGCAGGGATGAAACTGGAAAATGTTGGGAGCGGAAATCCCATGAACTCGTGATAGTGTTTATAGATAAATCCGAATCCTTTAACATATATAGAAGAATCCGTACCTTTGGGATCTGTCTGGATTGATCTCAATGTATGACGAACTGCAGAAGATTGCTTGAGCTCTTCAAGCCTTCTACCTTATTCCTCTTATGGCAGAATGTGAAGAGAGAGTGGCTCTCTTTGTGCTCTATGGTCTTGATTGGAGAATTTAGCAATAAAAGCTTAAATAAAGTGAAACGAATGATAAAATGAAGTTCAATACTCTCATTGGCATTTTCACAAACATGTAGCATGCACATGTGCTCAATAACCAATTATAACAAGTCATGCAATGGTCATGAATATGATATTACAAGGGTTCAAAAGATGTAGCAATTTTACAAACATGTAATATGCATATGTGCTCAATAACCAAACATAACAAGTCATACAATGATCATGAATATGAAACTATAAGGGTTCAAAGGATTAGAGAGCATATAAACAACATTCTATAAACATTGAAAGATTTTGAGATGAGAAAACATCATTTACCTAAGGTTTGGAGAGGAAATCCACCATAGATACCACCTTGAGGTGTTTAGCTAGCCATCCAAAGGAGTAAATGCAAGAACAATACACATAAATGCTATTCTATTAATTGAGAATGAAAATACAAAGTTTAACAACCAAAAAGAAAGATTAAATAACCTAAACTAAAGCTTACAAGTAAAATGAACAAAGAAAATGCAGAATTTCTACTCTAACTAAGCTAATCCTAACCTAACCTAAGAGAACTAGAGAATAACTAAGTGGAGGAGTAGGGAGAGCTGCAAAATGATGCTTAAATACCCCCTCTAGGGTTACAAGACATGAGGGATAAAAGCCCTAAAAAGCCCTTGCAAAAAGAAACAATTTACAAAACAAAATCAAAATTCCGGAATTCTATTACCGGTAATGAAAAATCCATTACCAGTAATAAACTGCACTGCCATTCAATCTTCCATCTATTACCGGTAATGAAATTTCCATTACCGATAATAGTTTCTTCAACAACAAAACGCTCACTTCCAAGCCAAAATAATGCTCCGACTTCAAATGCTCATAACTCTCTCGTCCGGAGTCGGATTTGGACGTTCTTTATATGCACGCGAAGCTTGAGAATGATATTGACCTAGGTATCTCCATCAATATCAGATCCAAGGATCTCTAGTTCATTCAGAAGACCGACCATCTTCAGAACATGATCCCTTACTGGGGTCCCTTCAGCCATGGTAGTGGTCAACAGATGTTTCATAACAGTTTGCCTAGCAGCACGAGTCTGATTCCCAAACATTTCTTTAAGATTAAACATTATGTCATAGGCTGTGGGCATAGACTGATGCTGATGTTGCAGAACATTTGACATAGAAGCCAAAATGTAACACCGCGCCATCTCATCAGCCTTAACCCACTTCTGATAAGGCTTGGCTTCCTGTTCGGTTGCCCCTTCATCAGGTTTCTGCGGGCAAACATCTGTGAGCACAAACTTGTACTCTTCAGCAATCAGTTAATATCCAAATTTCTTTTCCAGTCAATATAATTAGTTCCATCAAGTTTGTTTTCTTTAAGAATAACAGCAAGAGGGTTGAAAGCCATTTTAAAAACATGAGAATCACATAATTATAACAAATTATGAAGAGCATAAAAAACTTTGAATTCCATTTTAAAATTTTGGTTCCCTCTACCAATTTTTAAAAGAATCCGCCAGCAGCCTGATACACAGTGAATAGCATGCCTCGATGGGAAGTCGTTTACTATCCATCATTTGTCCAGACAGGCCAATTCCTATTAATCTTGTTATCTAGGCAACGGACCGTGCCAAACAAAATTAAATAGCTCACTTAGCTTTGGTCCTATAAATAATAACAGTGACTCAGATGGAGAGGATATTATTATCTATAGCTAAGTGTATACCATCACTTAATTCTAGATCTATTATTCCATAATGAATCCCTCAGATGGAGAAGTGATTCATATTAACAATTACTAGAATTATTCCTAAGGAAGTTTGTACTAGTGAATCCGCTAATTAATTAGTCCGATCGGGAGGAAGGCACCAAGACCAACACGCTAATTAATTGCATCACTTACAAACTAGTGATGGAGACCATGGGATTTAAACTTAATAAATTCCCTCACCCACTTAGTTATTTGGAAAAAATAATGGTTTAAAATATATGTTTAATTCTAAATAAATTAAAAATTACAAAATTGGCAACTAATAAACATGAAACTAATAAAATTCTACTTCCATTTGAAAAATAAATTCCCTGTGAAAAATAATTTATATTAAAACATGGAAATTAATTTTATTATCTAGTTTCACATTTATAATACAAAATTGTGATTTTCAATTTATATAATTAAACATAAAGCCATAACAGATAATATCCATGTTATCACATATTTAAACATTAAAAATAGATAACAATCAGATAAATAATTGTAACAGATATGATAAAGCCCAGCTATTATGGTCAGTCTTCAATTCTGAAGCAACAAGGAATCTAGATCCACCATGTCACCAAGCAAGCAATGTAGCCACTTCGAGCAACTAGCCGGGGTCTGGGGCAGCGCCCCCGAAACCTAAACGAAATCTGCGTCGCTGCATCAAGGTCAGTTTCGAAAAACCCTTATCTGCATCGCCATGATCCGCGCCGCCGTATCAAGGGAAAAACCCTAATCTGCATCGCCATGAATTGCGCTGCTGTATAATCTGTGCCGCCATGAACAGCCTGCACCACCATGATCTCCTTCTCGGAACAGCAACCTTCGGATACATAAATCCTATGCCTCCATTAAGGAGTTCACATATTGCTACGAAGAAAATAAATAACAACAAAAATATATACAACCAGTGTGATAAAACCATCACACAAAACCGCAAAAAATTATACAACCCAGTCTGATTAAAACCATCACACAAAACCTGTATATATAAAAATAAATGCATCCATCCACATATAAAATCATACATTCATGTGACCATAATAGCGGGACAGAACACTGCAAAACAGAGGTTAGCACAACCTACGTTCTACCCATGGCAGATATGGATTCATATATTCAGATTAAACCTGGGGTTAATCCATAAACAGTATCACAGCCTGCTCTGATACCAATTGTTGGGAGCGGAAATCCCATAAACTCGTGATAGTGTTTATGGATCATGCCACAAAAACAAAAAAATTAAATCCGAATCCTTTAACATATATAGAAGAATCCGTACCTTTGAGATCTGTCTGGATTGATCTCAATGTATAACGAACTGCAGAAGATTGCTTGAGCTCTTCAAGCCTTCTACCGTATTCCTCCTATGCCAGAACGTGAAGAGAGAGTGGCTCTCTTTGTGCTCTCCTTTGATGGACGGCTGCCTATAGGGTTTAGAGAAAATATTTCGTCTTGACCTAGAGGCTGCCCAACATGACATATATGTTTAGCACATAAATTCTCCCATTTTTACTCGTCTTTTTGTACATTTTACCTGTTCTTTAACCCTAGTTTGACTTGATTCTGGTGCATTTGATTCTTTCATTGTTTTTGAGCACTTGCAGGTTGCATGGCGCTAAATCCATCTTTGAAGGTGTTCGATGAATCCCGAGGGTTTTCATCCGGCGATCAAGGCTAGCAAGTGCATTCTCATTCCCCTTGTTATGCATCCGCGGATCATTCTCCGTCAAGGCTTTTCCCAAGCAAGTTCATATGATCATCTGGGACAAGCGAAGCTGAAGCGAGGAAGCTTGGATGGCAAAATAAAGCAATTTTTGGCTTTTCAGCAAAGGAGGTACCGGTACCCCTCCAATGGGTACCGGTACCCATTATGCAGAAGAGTAAGTATTTTGGTGATGAGCACATATGAACTCCATGTGTATGTGAAAATATCAAAATGAGTAGTAAGTTGCATCCCATCATATGTTTTATTCTCTTGAGCTTGTATTGTTAAATTCTTCCATTCAAAACCATAATTCACATGGATTATTGAATGTGTATTGTTTGAGAAACCACTAAACCTAGGTTAGGAAGGAATGAACCCATAGAACCCATCCTTTCTTTCATTTACAAGTTTTCAAATCAAACAATTGCCATTAGTTTGGCACAAATCTCAACAACCAAACAAAACCCCCAAGTTTACACTTGTTTTTGCATTCAGTGGGTAGCATAACCTAAGAATCGCTAGAACCTATTCCACTCCCTGTGGAAATGACCTAGGTACTCCCTAGTTTCATTGCTTGACGACCATAGGACTCCTACGCTTGGGAATCTCATGCGCACACAACATCAATTTACGTTCAAGCAATATATATAGGCTACAGTAGGGACCTAAAGGCAAATAAGTTTCGGGCTCCCAATGTAAATATTAAAACCTATTTAATTACATTAATTATAATTCATTCCACTAAAGAATTATAACTGCACTCCCTAGCTTATTCGAAAATAAATTTCGAGCTCTTTGTTATTACATACTTATTAATCTCCCCACGTTAAGATTACAGATACCTGTTGATTAAATTAAATTACTGACAATATTATTTAATCAACATCTATTAATCTCCTTGAGACCTTCCACTTAACTTATTTGATATGTCGGATACAAAATCCACCTGCAGGGTTTGACATAATCAAAACTTATAAGTATCCTCAAGGGGGTATCATCAATCCCTATACCAGGACGTGGATTCCGTCAATAATAAATATTCACCATACAATTAATGCAGTTATCCAACTCAATGAGATTATTGACCTATAAAGATCTCACTCTTTATGAATCAAAATAACTAACAATAAATGCATGTGTCCATTATGAAAGGTTGTGTCAAAAACATGGATTCGCAGCGGAAGTAGAAAACAAAAATTTTTCTTTTATAAAACAATCCATATACACATCCTTCAAGAATCGATTCAAGCATAGGGTTATGTATTAAAATAAACAAGAACATATATAAAACATGCTTACTTGTAATCCGTATGCAGTAGCTTTCCTTCGAGTTTCAAAATGATGAAACCTCCAAAAGTATCCACACGAGTGCAAGACTCCTAGAACCTCCTAGTCCTCCACAACCCTTTGTGAGGAGCTAGCTTGGAGATGGAGAGCGGAGAGAGAGACGGCTAGGGAGAGTGAGAACCCTAGAATGTGATTCTTCTTACTTTATGCAAAAAATTCTTTGTGTATATAACACTTGTAAATACCATTTTGGTTGAGGTGAAATTAGTGCATGCCGGCGTGGGCTCGTGATGAGCAACACCGACTTGTAAGAATCACACCTCAACAAGCTCCAAGAAATCCAATAGCAAGACCTTTGTTTCACTCACCTTCCACTCCTTCAATGGAGCACACTGAGAATCAACAAATTCCTGTAAATCCAAATGACCAAGGGTTACCTCACAACCCTCAAAGACCTTATGATCCTCTGAGACAAGGAGATGGTGTTGTTCCACCGGCAACCCCGACGGTGGGAAAGGGGATTCCTAATCCCCATGCTCAACCATATAGAGACCCCCATGTCCCTTTGGCTAATCTAGGGAGGACTCTTAGAGAGATTCTGAGACCTACAAGAACCACCACACCCTCATGTATTTGCCTACCTCAAGAGGCCAACAACTTTCCCATGAAACCGGAGATGATTCGTCTTCTCCCTGAATATAGAGGGTTCGATTCTGAGAATCCCTATACCTACATGAGAGATTTTGAGGATGTGTGTAGCGCATTCCTTTCTACAGGATCGCCCATACATATCATATGCTTGGTTTTGTTCCCTTTCTCTCTTAAGGACAAAGCGAAAATATGGTTTCACTCTCTTACTCCTAATTCAATCCGCAATTGGAGTGACATGCAACGTATATTTCTTGATAAATTCTTCCCTCCGGGGCGCACTAATGCACTCTTAAGAGCAATCCAAAATTTTTCTGAAAAACCGGGTGAATCTTTTACAACTGTATGGGAAAGATACAAAGAGCTTCTTAATGCTATCCCTCATCATGGTTTGGATATAGGCCAAATCATTGGCTACTTTCATCAAGGACTTTCTTTAGAAAACAAGCAATATATCCAAATGATGAGTGGGGGACAGTTTTATGAGAAGAGCCCTGAAGAGGCCATACAGTGTTTTGATTCCATAGCAGAGAATGCCCGGAATTGGGAGACTAATTCCTCCCTTGATGCCGCTAGAGTGCAAAGTGTGCCCGTTGGAGGAGGAAAACATCATGTGAAGGATAATGATGACCTCCAAGCCAAAATCGCTAGCTTGACTGGGAAGTTATAGGCCATAGAGCTACAGAAATTGAGTGAGGTGAGCACCGTGCCCAAAGTGCCTACGGCACCTACGGGACCTAGGATGGAGGATTTGTGCATAATTTGCGATGATCCCACTCATTCCACCAAGGATTGCCCTAATCTTCCCCAAGTTAAGGGAGCCATTCAAATTGAGCAAGCTAATGCTCCCAACTACCAAAGGAAGCCCTTCAACTCTCCATTTTCTGAAACTTACAATCCGGGGTGGAGTAAATACCCCAATTTTAGTTGGAAGAGTGATGGAGGAAATGCTTCATCAAGCCAAAGCAACCCACCTCCAAATCCTTTTCAAAGTAACCAAGGTTTTCCAAGCCAAAACTTTCAAAATCAAAACTTTCAAAACCAAGGTTTTCAAAATCAGGGTCAAGGTCCCAATTACCAAGGTCAAGGGTTCCCATCAAACCCTAACCCAAATTTTGGTCCACCACCGGTAAACTCATACCTACCACCCCACAAGAGGAATTATGATGATGTGATTGCACAACTTGTGCAAAATCAAGTTCAAACCAATCAAGCCATAGGGGATATGAGAACCCAATTGACTAAGTTGACCACCACCTTGGGTGCACTTCAACAAGAGAAAGGGAAATTCCCCTCTCAACCCGTGCAAAATCAGCAAAGTCAACTTAGCATTGGATCCTCAAATCCCAATGAAGGGAACCATGAACATGCTAAGGCCATCACCACTCTCCGAAGTGGAAAGATCATTAATAAAACCATCCCACCCAAAGATTCTAACAAAGAAGTTTCTCAAAATCTACAAAAGGAATCTAAGGGGGATGAGAAAGAAATTGAAAATGAGCCTAGCGTTCCCAAACCAAATGGATGAGATTGGTTCAAGCCAAGAGAAGGCTAAATTTATTCCTGCCGCCCCTTTTCCTCAAAGACTTAGGGCACCTAAGAAGTTGACCAATCATGCAGAAATTTTTGAATTGTTTAAACAGGTGAAAGTCAACATACCTTTGTTGGATGCTATTAAACAGGTGCCCTCGTATGCAAAGTTCTTGAAAGACTTGTGTACTGTGAAAAGAAACTTGGGTGTGCATAAGGAAGTGTTCATGACTGAGCAATCCACATCTCTCTTGCAAAACACCTTGCCCCGTAAATACAAAGACCCCGGAACCCCTACCATTGAAATCACTATAGGGAGTGCCAAAGTGGGTAGAGCTTTAGTGGACTTGGGGGCGAGTGTCAATTTATTACCATATTCTGTGTATGTGGAATTGGGGTTGGGAGAACTTGAGTCAACTGGGATCAAACTTCAATTAGCTGACAGGAGCGTTAAGATACCTAGGGGAGTAGTGAAAGATGTACTTGTGCAAGTTGATAAATTCTATTTCCCCGTGGATTTTGTGGTGTTAGAGACCCACCCTGTGGTAGATCAAGGGAGTCAATTCCCTGTGATTCTTGGTAGGCCTTTCTCGGCCACAGTCGATGCTTTGATACAGTGTAGGAGTGGGTTGATGACCCTAACCTTTGGAAACATGACATTTAACTTGAATATTTTCAATTTGATAAGGGAAGTGGGGGAAGATATGGAGGATGAGGTGCATGAGGTGAGTAGGATAGATACCTTAGTGCAGCACCAATGGGATCTTTCCGCCCATGATGATCCATTGCAGTCATGTCTAGTGAATGGAATTGTTGATGATGAGGAAGTGAGTGAAGAGATGGAGTTTCTATACTCTACGCTCAATGATGAGGAAGTTATGGAAGTGAATGGGTGGGTGCCTCGTTTCGAAGCATTACCACCCATTAAAAAGAGTCTTGTCCCATCAAGTATCCAACCACCGGAATTAGAGTTGAAACCCTTGCCCTCTGATTTGAAATATGTGTACCTAGGTGACAATGAGACTTATCCCGTGGTCATTTCTTCTCACTTGGAGATTGACCAAGAGCTTAAATTGTTGGAAGTGCTTAGAGATCATAAAAGTGCCATAGGTTGGTCCATTGCCGACCTCAAGGGAATTAGTCCCTCTCTTTGCACTCATAGGATTTATCTCGAGGATGATGTCAAACCTTCACGCCAACCTCAAAGGAGATTGAACCCCATAATGAAGGAGGTAGTGCGAAAGGAGGTTCTGAAGTTGTTGGATGTGGGGATAATCTATCCTATAGCGGATAGCAAGTGGGTAAGTCCTATACAAGTGGTGCCTAAGAAATCAGGTATTGCTGTGGTCGAGAATGAAGAGGGTGAATTGATTCCCACACGAGTCACCACGGGGTGGCGAGTGTGCATTGACTACAGAAAGTTAAATTCATCCACTAGGAATGACCACTTCCCCTTACCCTTCATTGACCAAATCCTAGAGAGAGTTGCGGGGCATGCATTCTATTGTTTCCTAGATGGGTATTCGGGCTACAACCAAATAGAAGTTTCTTTAGAG
Organism: Hamamelis virginiana; assembly: GCA_017140935.1. Taxonomy (NCBI): domain Eukaryota; kingdom Viridiplantae; phylum Streptophyta; class Magnoliopsida; order Saxifragales; family Hamamelidaceae; genus Hamamelis; species Hamamelis virginiana. The sequence continues at coordinate 34,248 of JAESVK010058771.1, read as the reverse complement.
GACCAAGAAAAGACTACTTTCACATGTCCCTTTGGGACATTTGCCTTTAGGAACATGCATTTTGGTTTGTGTAATGCTCCTGGTACCTTCCAAAGATGCATGACTGGGTTATTCAGTGATATGGTGGAGAAGATTGTTGAAGTTTTTATGGACGACTTCTCAGTCTTTGGGGATTCTTTTGATGGTTGTTTAGAGAACCTGTCTAAGGTTCTAGAAAGATGTGAGGAGAAGAACCTTGTGCTGAATTGGGAAAAGTGTCATTTCATGGTGACACAGGGAATAGTCTTAGGACATATCGTGTCGTCTAGGGGAATAGAGGTTGATAAGGCTAAGATCGAATTAATTGCTAAGCTTCCTTCTCCTAAGACTGTAAAAGATGTGAGATCATTCCTAGGGCACGCTGGCTTTTATAGGAGGTTCATTAAGGGATTTAGCGGGATTGCGCGACCCTTATGTAATCTCTTGGGAAAGGACGTTCCTTTTGAGTGGGGGCAGGATTGTGAGGTCGCTTTTTGTAAACTGAAAGAGATGCTAACTTCACCTCCTATCATGCAAACACCCGACTGGAATTTTCCTTTTGAATGCCAGTGATTTCGCCATAGGAGCGGTGTTAGGTCAAAGGGTGGATAAAAAACCACATGTCATTTACTACGCTAGTAGAACAATGAATGATGCCCAAAGAAACTACACAACTACTGAGAAAGAGTTGCTAACGGTGGTTTTTGCCTTAGACAAGTTTCGGTCGTACATCTTAGGTTCACCTATTTTAGTCTTCACTGACCATGCGGCACTTAAATACCTTTTGACAAAGCAAGATGCCAAGCAGAGACTAATTAGGTGGATTCTACTCCTCCAAGAATTCAATTTAACAATTAAGGATAAAAAGGGAGTTGAGAATGTTGTCGCCGACCACTTGTCAAGGATCTCCTTTGATGATTCTGCTAACACCCTCCCCATTGTAGAGACTTTCCCTGATGAGCAACTGTTTGCTCTTTCTAATTGCCCTTGGTTCGCGGACATTGTGAATTATCTCGTTACTGAACAAGTTACTACCCATTGGAGTACCCAGGATAGGAAGAAATTCTTGAGAGAGGTGCATAAATACTTTTATGATGACCCTTACCTCTTTAAATATTGCCCTGACCAAGTTTTGAGAAGATGTGTGCCGGATATTGAAATACCGAGCATTATGTCCTTTTGTCACAGTGAGGCATGTGGGGGTCATTTCTCTGCTAGGAAGACAGCCGCTAAAATTTTACAATGTGGTTTTTATTGGCCTTCCTTGTTCAAAGATTCATTCGAACTTTGCAAGACCTGTGAGCATTGCCAACAGTTAGGGGGAGTGACTAGGAGACACATGATGCCCCTTACACCCATCTTAGTTATTGAAGTTTTCGATTGTTGGGGCATCGACTTTATGGGACCTTTCCCATCCTCCTTTGGTAACCTGTACATCTTACTGGCAGTGGACTATGTGTCCAAGTGGGTTGAGGTAATCCCATCTAAGACCAATGACCATAAAATAGTGTTGAAATTCTTGAAAGAAAATGTCATGTCTAGATTTGGGGTGCCTAAGGCGATTATTAGTGACGGTGGGTTGCATTTTTGCAATCGCCCCTTTGAGACTTTAATGAAAAAATATGGGGTAACCCATAAAGTGTCAACCGCCTACCACCCACAGACAAATGGCCAAGCTGAATTGGCCAATAGGGAGATCAAGCACATCCTAGAGAAAACTGTGAACCCCAATAGGAAAGATTGGTCACTTAGATTGACTGATGCCTTATGGGCGTATCGCACGGCCTATAAAACTGTGTTAGGCATGTCTCCCTATCGCATAGTGTATGGAAAGGCGTGCCACCTGCCAGTGGAGATGGAACATAGGGCATACTGGGCTATTAAACACTTGAATTTTAATCTTGATGCCGCAGGTCAGCACAGGAAGCTCCAGCTAAGTGAGCTTGAAGAGATTAGGCAAGATGCCTATGAAAGTGCTAGGGTTTACAAGGACAAGATGAAAGCTTTTCATGACAAGAACATAGCTCGTAAGTCTTTCGAGCCAAATCAAAAAGTCCTGCTTTACAACTCTAGGCTGCACCTTTTTCCTGGCAAGTTGAGGTCCCGATGGGTGGGACCATTCATTGTCAAATCCGTGTTTCCTCACGGGGCTGTAGAGATTGAGAATCCCAAGAATGGCAACATTTTCAAAGTGAATGGACAGCGCCTGAAGCCATTTTTGGAGAACTTTTCGCATGAGACTGTGGTAGAGGAACTTGTAGACCCAGTCTATTGCGAGGCCCCATCAGAGTAACTTCTTGTGTGATTATTTGTATATAACTTCTTTTTACCTTTGTTTATTTGCGTTCTTTTGGAAATTGTGGATACTCTAACCTTTGTGCAGATTTACTGAAGTGTAAATGATTTACAGGTGCTTTTGTACCCTCCTCCCATTTTTGTCTTTAAATGCCTATCTTTTCATGCATTGAGGGCAATGCTCACTCTTAAGTAGGGGGGAGGTTCACTTGTGTTCATTTTTCTTACTCATTCTCACACAATAGGTAGTTTCTTTTTGGTATAGAGTAGCATGCTTAGCAAGAATCTTAGCAAATACTTTTGATGCAAAATTTTTCAATTTTTGAGCTTACATGAGAATAAAACTTGAGACTTATATGCTATGCTTCCTTTTGAACTTGCAATATGTATTCGAACTCTTCCATTGCACATGCACGCCATTGGAGTGGAACTAAACTTACAGCAAATCACTTGAACCTTTTGTCATCCCATTCATCTATTCATGATTCCACATCGTGACTCGCATCAAGTTATGTTCATATTGAATACATTTGGTATTATAAGCTTCGCAAGTCATGATTTCTGTTTTCAAGCACACTTTCGCTTGATTTAAGCTTCAAGAATTGCATTTTTGCATGAACTATCATTTGTATTCATCTTATTCATTTTGGAACAACTTTACAACTTTGAGAGATGATTATAGGCCATCATTGCTCTTTTGAACCTCAATTCCTTGTAAGTTTCCATTTGAACCCTAATTTGAGCCAAGAGTGCCAATTTGTTCAAGCTTAGGAACCCTAGGGTAAATCTGTGAAGGCGGAGCAGTGTTAGCAAGCCGTTGTGCTATTTCCTCAGTGTTTTAAGGAGGTGGTGGTTAAAAATTCAGTCGATGGAGGTATTTTGGGTCACGGGGGGTTAAAAGTCGCAAAAACGGTGCAAAAAGGCAAAATTACAGAAGTAGGTACCGGTACCCCCCCAATGGGTATCGGTACCCCTCAACCAGAACAAAAAGGGACCGGTACCCCTTTAAGTGGGACCGGTATCCCCTGCAGATTTTGAAAAATTTGACCTTTTTAAAGCCCTAGCCCTAGTTTTTACCCCACTTCAGCCTTATTTCACCCCTTCTCTCAACTTTCCTCTCATTTTTTACCCCTCCCAAGCATTCTCCATCACTTTGGAGAGATTCTACCATCCCTCACTTTTTCACCACCTATCATCTCATTCCCATCAAACCCTAACCCTAAACCTGAAAATCCACCCATTTTCACACTATTTCCATCGATTGAAGACGGTTATGCACTTGAGTGGCTGTGGTGGGCTTCCATTTTGTGATTTGGAGCATCTCTTGCATTGTGGGTAAGTTCCTCAGTTTTTGAAGTTTGCAAGTGAGTTAGGGTTTTTGTTTCTCCATTTGGCAAATATTGTTAGGGTGAGGTGTGGTGTTTTATTAGGGTTCATACTTCTTTTGTGGTAGCTTGTGGTTGAAAATGGAATTGATGGGGAGAAAACTACTGTGTGATGCAAAGAGAGGATGTATGTTATTCGTCGAGATGGGCGTATGGGATTGTTTGGTAGCCATGCTAGTGCTACTTTGTATGATTGGTCTAGTCGTGACATTCATGGCTAGAACCAAGACGCCTAAGGGAGGGAAAGCCTCAGGCTCTTCTGTGGAGCAAGCGGTTAAAAAGAGAAAGGCAAGCACTTCCTAACCCGTAAAAAAGGGAAGGGGAAAAAGGCATGTTAGTGAAAGTGAGGAAAGTAAGGATGAGGAGATAGAGGCCATGTTTGAAGAGGATAGGCAGCAAGGGAAGGAAGATGCATGGGTTCAGTCACTTGCTAAAAGAGGGTTCATCTGTGAAAGGAGTGTTGAAGCATCAACTTTTATCCACACTCATCCCATTCGAGGTGCTATCAAAGATCAAAACTTGGGTTTCCTGTGTAAGCCTATCGAAGGCTATCACCCATCTGTGGTGAGAGAGTTCTACTCTAACTTGAGAGAACATGAAGAGATTGAGTATCACATGAAGACAACAGTATGCGGCAAGTCCTTTCTAGTGAACACTACTACCATTGCTACAGCCTTGGGATATCCTCGACCTTTCCATGCAGATGGTGTCCCTTACCCATTTAGCCCGATGACAGTCTTCAATGGGGCGTCTTTCACTCATGCTATGTGCTCAAACCCTGTACCTATGGTATCATTCAATCGAAGTGAATTCACCCCTGGGAAACTAAAGCCCGAGTTTGCCTTAATGAACAAAATCATCCATTGTAGCATTGTACCAAAAGGAAAAGAAAAAGCACCAAGAGTCGATGAAATCAAATTCCTTTTCGAAGTGATGAATGGGCGGCGAATTGACTTCGCAGCGGTGATTTAGGGAGTAATGAAGGATTTTGTAAATTTTGCAAGCAAGACGACCTACATACCTCTTCCTTGCTTGGTCACTCAAATAGTAAAAGCTGAAGGAATCAAGTTTCCTCCTAAGAACAAAATGACACCTCCTCACTTTGGTCCCATCAATAATGTAACCGAAGCAAGGAGTATTGCAGCTTCAGTGAAGCCCAGGCCAGCGCAATCCCAGTTAGCTTCTAAAGGGCCGTCCTCGTCGTCAGCACCTAAGCCTGCAAGTACATCTCCGCTTAAGAGAATGGAGCGCAGAATCAAGGGTTGGTTCAAATGCATTCTGGGGAAGCAGAAGCAGATTGACCACAGACTGGCTAGGTTGGAGAGAGAGGTTCACGTGCTTAGAGGTGACCCATCTGCTGTTGAACCACCACTTCCTAACTTGGAAGGGGATTCCGATGAGCTAGACGACTGTGTGGATGAGGATGATTTCAGTGACGAGGAAGGGTCAGAAGAGGAGTAGTTGGAGTACTTTTTAGTAGTTAGGTTGTTTGTGTTTTCAGTTTGTGGTTTTTACTGTTCTAGTCTAGTTTTATTTCGGTTTTAGGGTAGCATAGGGCGGTGTTGGCACAGGGTAGTGACCCAAGCCAAGTAAAGCCAACACCCATTTTGTTCTTGAAGCCCCTTTGTGTAACCCCCGGTCATTTCATGCTTAAAAGTCCTTTTTGATTTTAAAGTGTTGGTTGTTCCTTTATGAACATTATGCATCTATGAATGGTTAGTTTATGTTATGAGTGCTTTATTCTGTTTCATGGTGTATGCTTTTGAGTTACTTCATTCCATTCATTCTTCCATCTCTGTCTTTAGTTATTGTTGATTGATGTTAGCTTTATGAAACTCTGACTGGCAAAATACCACACACATGGAAAAGGGACAGGCATAAGTAGTTCAAACGCTTGCATTGTATTTCAAGTTTAAGTAGTATGCTCATGTTTGCATGTTGAAAGCGAGCTCTTTTGTTCATTTATTTGTTTCTCTTTTCTTAGTTTCTTAGTTCTTTTTGGTTCAAATCTTACTAGGGACTAGCAAGATACAGGTTGGAGGGTGTGTTTAGCACATAAATTCTCCCATTTTTACTCGTCTTTTTGTACATTTTACCTGTTTTTTAACCCTAGTTTGACTTGATTCTGGTGCATTTGATTCTTTCATTGTTTTTGAGCACTTGCAGGTTGCATGGCGCTAAATCCATCTTTGAAGGTGTTCGATGAATCCCGAGGGTTTTCATCCGGCGATCAAAGCGAGCAAGTGCATTCTCATTCCCCTTGTTATGCATCCGCGGAGCATTCTCCGTCAAGGCTTTTCCCAAGCAAGCCATTCGCTCTTTTCCAGTGCATGATCGACTGGATCGACGAGGGAGATTATTCCTCGTCAACGATCAAGATTAATAATTTATAATACCGCGGGACAATTAATCTCAATTCGATTGTGACTAGTGAGCACGGGTGTCGAACCACTGGGAAATGCAGGTTTATATTAAAAAGACTCTTTAGAATCAATTCAAGCGGAAAGAATATTGTCAATTAAATTGGTTGGTGGTAATGCTCCGATTGGGTCGAAGCGAAAACATAGTAATTTTAATAAAGCTTAGTAAAAAATGCAGTTAAGTTGGTGGATTGAGCGGAACTTGGGTGAGAAGCCCATTGAATATCAATTAAACAATTTATGTTTATAAAATCCTCACTATAGTAATTATGTATGGTGGTTCTTCCAACTACAAGAAGGAAGTCCCAAAAAGATTATGAATACAGGACCGGCAAGTTTATCCCCGAAAAGAATGGAATATCGCTATCCATCTTAAATGAGGAATAAAGCATGCTGGTTTGTATTCATACCAATAAGAACCATTGCATAATTATATAATTGCAATCACAGATGTACAATTATATGATATTATATTTGGCAATAGTGTGCGGTAAAACCTTCACAACTATGCAATCACATAATACAAATAGAGGGATGTTTATAAAATAGGATTGTAAAATGAATCCAACTTCATCCTCACCCAAGCTTGGAGTATTAGCTACACATTACTGGAGGAGAATATCCTTTATCCAGGCAAGCTTTAAGGGGTCACGGGATGGAAAAAGAAATAAAAGCGGTAATTTAATGACTGAAGAAATAAAGAAAATGGCAGAAAGTAAATAAAGAAAAGTGACTGAAGTAAATAAAGAAAAGAAAAGACTTAAGTAAATAAAGAAAAGAAAAGACTTAAGTAAATAAAGAAAAGAAAAGACTTAAGTAAATAAAGAAAAAGACTGAAAAAGTAAAGAACAGTTCTCAAGTGAGAACTGAGCCATGCATAAAAAGGAAAATAACAGAATCGGAAATTACTGAAATTAAAGACTTAATCGGATAGAACAATCCTCAAGTGAGAATTGAGCCAGGCATTGAAAGAAAAATGGCAGAATTGGAAATTGCTAAAAATTGAAACTACCGAATAAAATGCGAAAATAAACTGTAACTTGAATTAAAATAGCAGAGTAATGATTCAGAGCTTAAGTCATGAACCCCTTTTAAGTTACATGAAGCCTTGTATTTATAGGCAAAATATACAAAAGACTAAAATGCCCCTAAAATATCTCAAAATATCTCAATTGTCCCACAGCCGCCTCATGTCTATCGATAGCGATATTTGGCTATCGATAGAACTTCTATCGATAGCGATATTTGGCTATCGATAGTCATGCCAGTTTTGACTTGGTGAATGCAGACTTTCATCTGACGCGATCCGGACCTGAATTGCTTTGATAGCTTCATCGCGAATGCTTTCTTTTTGAGCTTTTGGGATGCTATTGCGAGAAATGGCTTTGTACCTATTCAGCTGTACAAATTCTTTACAAAAAGAGAAATTAGGCAAGGTACATGATTTTTATTAAAATTAGGTTGTTTATTACGCAACTATTAAATAAGGGAACACAGAAATACCATAGTTGAAGGTATGATTGTGGTTCAATCAGGGCATTGGAGAACCGAGCACCTTTGGAGCGGTCTTTCAAGTTCATAAGATCATCTGGGACAAGCAAAGCTGAAGCGAGGAAGCTTGGATGGCAAAATAAAGCAATTTTTGGCTTTTCAGCAAAGGAGGTACCGGTACTGTGAGACCCCAAAATTTTGAATAGTAAATTTTCTAATAGTAAATTTTCAATAGCAAATTTCCTTAATTATTATTATTTTATTTTATTTATTGCACACTTGGCATTTTGCCATTGGGCAATGAAATGTGCCATGTGGTCATCAATTAAGAAGGGTGCATGAGAATTTATGTACACCCTTGGGTGACATCTAAAATGTGAATGGTGGGTAAATATGAATGGTGGATAAATGTGAATGATGGGTATATATGAATGGTGGATAAATGTGAATGGTGGGTATATATGAATGGTGGATGAATGAAAGAATGGTGGATGAATCTAAGAGTGGTAGTTAAATTTGAGAGTGGTAGATAAATTTGAGAATGGAAGATGAGAATGGTGGATGAATGTAAGAATGGTGGATAAATTTGAGAATGGAAGATGAGAATGGTGGATGAATGTAAGAATGGTGGATAAATTTGAGAATGGAAGATGAGTTATTTCTCTATAAATACCACATTTCAAATGCTAATGAAGACACAAGTAGTACACAAGTAGTAGAGAAGAAAGAATTTAGAGAAAGAAAAGAGTGAGAAGTACTCTTGGAGTTGGCAAGGAGTAAGCACTTGAAGTTCAATATACACACAACCAAGGTAGAGTTCTACTATCTTACATATTTCATGTTGAGTTTGAAAGAAAATAATAGTGGGTTGGCATTTCCTATTCTTTTCTATCTTGATTTTAGCTTAATTGATGAGTTTATATCATGATTTGGTGAAATTGGGAGGTGTTTGTTTGCCTAGAAAATTCTAGGAAAATTTAGAACAAATTGAATTTCAAAATAGAGCATACTGTTTGGGTATTTTTGAATTGGTTAGAGGCCGAATTGATCTAAACCTTCTTCATGAAAGTTGTAGGTCTTTCAATTAGCTTTCTAACGAATCCAACCTTGACTTATTTGGAATTTTGTGTGGAGAGTTATGATTTTTTTACTAAAAACTGTTTTTGGATGGGTTTAAATCATGACAATGAAATATGGGGATTTCAAATCTTGGATTTTTATATGAAAATGAAAATCTGAAACTTTGGGACTATTTTTCCCATCAATTATATCAACTCAAGATCATGTGTATCAATTTTGGGAATTTTCCGATGAGTAGATAAATTTCTATAATTTTCTGAAGTTTAGAAATACTGAAACTTTGAAAATTTGTAGTATATTGTGTATATGTCCGAAAATTCTGAAATTTGAGTATATTGTAAAGCTTGAATTTATGGATTTTTAGAGACAAGAATCATGGAAAAAGACCTATGGATGAATGGAAATTTCTAGAGAGAGAAAGTTTCCTTGAAGCTTTAATAGTGACACAAAGTGTATTTTCATAGTTTATCGAAAAATTATGATTTTTACATATATGATGTAGATTGATATGAATTTAGAACTTTGAATCACTTCAATTGGATGTGAATTGTGAGAGAAATTGAGAACCGAAGTTGCCGAAAAATCGGAAATTTTATTAACGAGCCTACTTGGGCATCATTTTTAAATATGTTCGGATGGGAGGTGTTATACACCACCATGATATTTTGAAAGCTTATATCACACAGATTCTATAACATCTTGAATCATCCAAATCGGATGAGTAACGAAGGAGTTATAAGTGTGCAAAGTTGGCCAAAAAGAATGGATTATTGTATAGAAAATACATGTGGATAGAAAATTAACTATCTTCCAAATTGTGAGTCTTTGGAAAATGGTTAATTTTCATGAATAATTGATTTTTATAAAATCATGATGATTAGTGAAAGACCTTGGAAATACAAGTTATGGAAATTATATTGGCATATATATAAACTGTTAATATATGCATGTGATATTTGTAAAGTTTATAACATGCTGTTATTATTATGAATAAAATGATGAAGCATGTTAATTGTTATGTATAAAATACATACATATAATGATTGCCATAATTATTGCACATAAAATTGGCATATGGCATGTGGTGATGATGTTATGAGAAAGTGACTGGGTTTAACAGTAAATTCCATACATCTCATAGTAACAATGTGTTTTGAGAAAATAAAACCGTACACTTGTCATGTGAATATGCGTATATGGGCGCGCATGTTACGCGTGCAAGCAAAGCGGACAATATTGTTACTTGGAGAAGTACGGGGTGTTACAGTGGCACAGTTACATGTGGTGGCTCAAGTTGAGTGAGCAGAATGATTTATTTGTATATCACTGATATAACAGTTGATATGAGATATATGTTGAGTTAATATACTATGAAATGTATGCATGATTGCCATACATGAATTGTTGATATGAGATGTATGCCATATGTATTGCATAATTGCATCTGGCATGAGACACAGTTACATGTGAAATATATTGCATAGAAAATCATATGCATTTATGATTATTTTTGTAACTGTGGAGTTGAGATACCACCGATAGGACAAAAGATCCTAGGAAACAGTTAGTGCACTAATATATCACCCTTGCTAAAAATAGTACGTAAACCCTCTTGTCAATGAGTGACAATCGCGGTAGGTCCTAAAAAGGCGGGGACGGGGTGATATACATCCTAAAAAGGCGGGGATGCTGTTGTGGTTAAGATGGTTGAGTACCTTAAAAATGAGGTAGCCATCTGTGATGATGTTATGATGTTTTGCAGGAAAAGCAGAACAGAGAAAATGACAGGTATGACTGCATGAGCATTGCATCATATATCTGTCATATGCATAAAGCATGCATGTACTGTAAAATTATTTATTGTGAAAAAGTGATGGATATATTCTGTAATATATATAAATGAATTACAGATATGATGATTTATTTATGTGATATTTGGTTGATGATAAAATTTGTTGACAGATATGAGAATATGGAAGGATGTGAATATTTCTGAATGTATTGAGATAAGAAGATATTGTATTCTTGTAATATGAATAACAATAATAAAAATGACTCACCATGGACTAGGCAAATTTGGCCGAACCATGTAAATCCTGGTGTTTGTTTATTTTTCTGCTATGTGTTTTCTTTAAGAGGATGACACGTTATCAGCATGAGACTCTATCCAACTCAGTAAACTAAATGGATGTTTTTGGAATTTGGGTACATTACGGGACTGTACTCAGGATACAAACTAGTACTCAGCGCTATCTTTAATTGTTGAGATGTTGAAAAAAATATTTAAAGACTTCCGCACGCGTATTTTGAAAAACTGTGTTAATTTTAAAAAGAAATTACTCAAAAGATAAGCGCTTGGTGTTTTATGTCACTGTGGCATTTCCGCATAGGGGTAACCCTGTGTGGGGTGTTACAAATGCGTTTGCAAATTGCTATAGAGGTTGCAGGAGAAGTTGCCTACCTACACTCAGCGTCTTCCATGCCCATTTATCATAGAGATATTAAGTCTACAAATATACTTTTGGATGATAAATATAGAGCAAAAGTGTCTGATTTTGGGACATCAAGATCCATCTCTATCGAACAAACTCACTTAACTGCTCTTGTCCATGGCACCTTTGGCTACTTGAATTCTGAATATTTCCAATCAAGTCAATTTACCGAAAAAAGTGACGTGTATAGCTTTGGAGTGGTTCTTGCTGAGCTTCTAACCGGACAAAAGCCGATTTCTACAATTAGATCACTAGAAGATAAAAGCCTAGCAACATATTTTATCTTGTCATTGGAGGAGAACTGTCTATTTGATATTCTTGATGCTCAGGTGATGAAGGAGGGTGGGAAAGAGGAGATTAAGGCAGTTGCTAACATTGCAAAAAGATGCTTGAACTTGAATGGCAAAAAAAGGCCAACAATGAAAGAAGTAACAATGGAGTTGGAAGCGATTAGATGCTCTCCTATGCCTTTGAACTCTCAACAAAATTTCGAAGAGGATGAATACATTGTTGAATTAACAGGGCCCATGGATGGTGTTTCACTGTTTCAATTTCCGTAAGTTCATATTCGGACCACACTGGAGCATCTTCATTGAATGTTCATCCACTATTGTACAATAAAGTGTGAGAAAGGATTAAGAATTTTAGCCAAAAATAAAAAAGAATATGATTCTTGTTTCATATTTATTTGTATTTTAATTGAGAGTTTCACACTATTTTGAGAATCTATCCATGAAAGGTTTATTATAATCAATTAACTAGGCCTGATTTGTAATATACTAGTATATATAGTATATATATATATTGACCACGACTAGCAAATGTGTCTCTAAATGTATATCATGCCAATTAAGATGCTTCATGAGCTTGAGAACATGCTTAAATATTAATATCAACTCGTAATATGTCAGCCAATGGGGTCACGAAAAACACCTTCTTTGAAAGTAAGAAGTGCATTGCTTCCTTCCTTAATTTGCACTAATTCTATCACTATCACTTGTTATTGCCATTATTTCCTGTTCACCATAAAAATAACCAACCAATGGTGAGGTGCCATGTGGCTTGGAAGTTAGTGTGTTAGTGGCTACTAACAATATTGTTAGTGGGCCACTAATTTAAGAGTAAATCAAGAAAGTGGCTATTTAGTTAGTGGGTGGTTATGCCACAAGTCAAGCAAGGATAAAGTCTAGCAAAGTTAGTGGGACATGTGGCAATCATCTAGGCATGAAGTGGGAAGTTAAAAAGTAGTGGAGCACTACTTCAAGAGAGCACAAAGTGGGTAGGTACAAGGCTAGCCAACCATGGCTTATATACAGGGGCGTATTTACTATGGGGGCAGTGGGGGCACCTGCACCCACTAAAATTTGGGAAATTTTTGGGGTTAATTAGTTTCTAAATTTCAAACATTTATTTATTTTTATTTTTTGAATTTGCCCCCATAATACTATCTGGAAAAAAAAAAGAAAAAAAAAAGGGATTCTTTTCAAATTTAGAAAGTGTTGGGAAAGTTTCAAAAGATGATGGTTTATATCCAATGTATAATTTCATTGTATCCTACGAATAATAACAAATAAAACCTTTGGATAATAGAATAAAGTTGCTTTTCCAATGGATAAAAGAATAAAGTTGCTTGTCCAAGGAGAAGACCTCTGCCACAATCAGAATATATATACATAAAAAGGTATGGTTTGTACTTGTAAAAATAAAAAAGGTGAGACTTGTTTAACACTCATTCTCTCTCTCTCTCTCTCGCGCCCATTTTTACCTGTTGGCTATTGTGAGGCTTGCTACTCCCTATTATCTCTCTCACGTCCATTTGTACCTGCTGGCTGCTACTCCCTGCTAGTGACTTGTATCACTCAATTCTCTCTCTCTCTCTCTCTCTCTCTCTCTCTCTCTCTCTCTCACCTGCCCACCCGCCCAAGCATGAAGCATTCTCTCTTTTTCTTCAGCACAAGCACTCTATTCATGTAAGGTCCAGTTATTACCATTTCATATATATATATATATATATATATATATATATATATATTTGGTTAGTTTGGTTGCCAAGAAATTATAGAAAAAGAAAATAAATGAACTTTGGATTGAGGGTTTTAATTGTACAGGGATTAGATAAACAATTACATATCCTCTACTCAACAAAATAAGTTAACTTGGGCATTGGAACATTGTTTTAGCTGTCATTTCTCATCTCCAACTCAAAGTTATGTTGCTAAATCCTCTCTTTTGACATGTTCTATGTGATTTTTAATTTATTATATGTATTATATAGTTGAGATTCTAATTCCAAATATGAAAAATATCATGTGGTAAGAAAATTTTCCGTGTGTAATAGTAATATATATTCTGAAATTCATTTCACTTTTTTTCCTTTATGCTCAATTTTTGTATTTGACCAAGCAAATAATGCATAATTTTTTTTATTCTAATGAACATTATTCTTGTTGTAATGTTGTGGGGTTGTAAATATTTCTATCTAAACGTTCAAATATAAATCCAATTATGTAATCTGTATCTTCTTATTAAAAACATAATTATCCATTTATCCATAAATGGATAAACTAACATATCAATTAGGTTGCTTTTTTATTATTTTTTTTAATATACGTAATGAAAGTATGTAAAATATCAGAGTCTAACTAAACTAATTAATTTTTTGTCTCAGTTATGGAGAAATTTCTTATAAAAAAATCAAGAGTAGAACAACCATCCCTTAGTAAGTAATTTTGTTGTGAAAACAATTAATTTATGTCTATGCATTAGTAATTAATTTTGTTGTGAAAACAATGTTAATATTATGTAAAAGGGCTATAAGTATTTACTTTTTGAAAACTTAATGATTAGATGTTTTATCTTTATTCAAAATTATTGGAGTTACAAGTAGGAGACATTAGCTTTTATAAATTTTATATATTAATATTAAGTTCTTAAGTGCCCCCACAAAGGTAAAATCCTAGTTCCGCCCTCGCTTATATATACCCAATCAAAGAGACAAACAACAATGAAAACATCTCCAAAATGGCGCAATGCTTCAAGACCTTCGAGTAGATTTTTAGGCATTTCTCTTAGCAAGCAAGCTTCTTTTCAAGTTTATTTCAAGTTTCTTTAGTTTAGTTCAAGCATTTTCTCAATTTCAAGCCGTAGTTCTTCAGGTTTCAAGAATTTCTACTTCAAGCAAGTGTCGCATTTCAATTTCCAAGCATATTTTCATTCCAAGTATGTCAAAATCTGTTTCTAGCATTGTAATCCCAAGCATTGTAAGTATTTCTCTTGTTGATGCATTTCTAATTTCATTCCAAGCAAGTTGATTGGTTTCATTTCGATGTAATTCGAATTAGATTTTAGTTTTTCTTAGACAGAGAGAGAGAGAGAGAGAATAAGTTTATTTGGAGAAAAAGTAATATATATTATACTATTTAGATTTACTTAAATTTATAAGAGTAGAATATGATCTATTATATGTAACGCCCCAATCTGACGTTATTGCTGATCGTTCCGGGTAGATCGACACATGTCAAAACAGAGGTACAATATGATATACTCATAAATATTTCCATATTCAGGCATAAAGAATGATAGATATAACAATCATGATATGAAATAATAATTCATACATATGTCCATGATTCACATTATGCAATAAGTATAAATATATCCAATGAATAGTAAAGTGCTAACATCCCTGGCACATAGGTTAAGCATAAATAGAGATCGAGTACCATAAGCTAATGTTCAGCTAACAAGTAATAGCTACCTATTCCGCAAAAGCAACGCCCAGAAGACTGCCCAACCAAGCACCGTAGGAAAAACACTCTACACGTACTGGAGATACTGCTCTATAACTCTGTGAATTTGATGTATGAAAAACAGCTGTGAGCGTTTGAATGCTCAGTAGGAATATGGTTATCGACTAATAATGATAACAAGTATGCATATAATCATTTATGGAAAGATTGTAAACGTATATGTGGTTTTCAAGGTATACAAGTAATATGCCAAGTATTCACAATAAATCACATCTAATCTCATGAGTCTACCAATACACTTTTCAATACATTTGGTATTGGTATGGGAGTAGTCTCAACCAGTACCTAAAGAGGAGTAGTCTAAACTCTTTTCCATTCACCACATAACCTAATAATATCCATTCCAATATAATATATTCATCAATATTCCATAGCATAGCAACCATCACAACGTAAGGCAATATAGCATTCTTATCATTTTAGCATAAAAAGTTTCCCACCAAGGCTTTAGAAAACAATATGATAAGCATGCCAACAATCTTGTATAATCAAACCACATAGAAATCATACAAATAATATGATATATGCATCAAGGGTTTATAAACAGAAATCTCCAAGTTCATGATATGGTCGCCGGCCCCCAAAATATCATTATCAGCATTAGTAAGAATATAATATTCCTTCCTCAAAATTAGATCTCCTCCCAAGACTAAATGCAAATACAAAGAGCTAGGTGGCGTAATGGTCCTCCCACGGACTTCCCAAATCTTAAAGAAATGATAAATAAAGTACATATCAACTTTTGTTTCCCATTTAGATCAAATCGGCCTTAATACCAAACCTTGGCTTCCTAAAACCTAAGCTTTAGTATTAAAGTTCCAAGAAAAGTCCCAAGGAAAAAAGGTAAAAGTGATAATTAAGAAAGGAAAAGAAAAGAGGGTCTATTGACAAACTTTATGTCGAAAATGTACCATTACCGATAATGTACATGTGCATAATCGGTAGTGACACCTTGCCGGACTTTCTTGCAGAGAAGTTCATTACCGATAATGGGTCTTCTCTCTATCAGTAGTGCTCCATTACCGATAATGCACTAGTGCATTATTGGTAATGACACCTTGCTGCCCAAATATGAGGAAGTGCATCACCGATAATGCACTCCTACATTATTCGTAATGGTCACCCAGAAAGGTTAAAAACGAGCAACAATGGTGTCCAAGCCACCCCAAAACCCACAAACACTCACAAATCCTCAAAATCTCAACTTGAAACCTTAGATCCATCATATAACAACCTCTAAAACGTCAGATTTATCAAGTTTACAAAGATCAAAGGATCCGATCATAATATCATCCATGATTTGCATTTCCAAAACTCATAAAACCCATAACAACCCACATTATCAAAACCAACTCAAAATCCCTCCACAAATGCCTCAAATCAAACTCAAACTATGCAAATCCAACCACCAAACCAAGCTACAACCATAAATCCCCCAAAAATCCAAACTTCACAACCCAAAACCCACAAAAATGGGTTTGTATAAAAAGAAAAAGAAAAGAGAAGATGAAGGGAATAAGAGGAGCATAGTGGAAGGCTTACCTCCACCGGCGACGACCTCACTCCGGCGATCTCCCTCTTTTCTCTTGGCTCACTCTCCCTCTCTTGCTTGCCTTAGCCGTAAAATGAAGAGAAGAATGGGGTTAGATGGTTTTAAAGACTTTGGGGACATAAGGGGCATTTTCAAATTGTTTTAAATTTTTTTGTTCAAAATACCACTAAAATATCCAAATAAATGGAAATAAAAATTTGGGTTCACTACGACAATATCATGAAAAGAGTACAGAGAAATAAGGACGGTTTTGGAAACAATTTTATAAATGGGAAAAGACAACGGTTCTTAAAAACTGTTGTGAAAAGAAAGACTATTAACGACAGTTTTAGGAAGTCGTCTTAAAATGTTAGCATTCAACGACGGTTTAAATAAACAGTCCTGGATATAGAAGCTATTAGGACAGGTTAATACCGTTTTAGTAATTTAATTTGCAAAAACGGCGTCGTTTGAGCTGTTTTTAAGTTGGTTTAATAGAAATCAACTTCTCAACCATTTGCTAAAAAGCCTCATTTCACTCGATCATCTCGCGCGCTCCACAATAAACCCTTAGCTCAGACCTCCACGAAACCCTCTCACAGCCACTTGGTGGCTCGATCTCCGTCAACATTAGCTCTGATCATCATCCGGCAATGACATTAGTGCCTCCACGATCTCTGACGGTATTACTTTGCCTCTCAACGGAAAGCTAACCCAGGTTAGATCTAACGATCATCTCTAGAGCAAACACCGACGCCAGTTCCGACCATCATCTCCGATGATTTGGTCCTTCTTCTCCCTTTCCATGGAACCTTAGTGCGAATCTCCCGCGAACAGCGCCAGATCTAATCAAAATCTCCCTCAATATGTTCATCTCTAGCCATCATCTCCGGCTATATGTGAATCTTATGTTGGAACATTTCTTGATATGATAATACCAAGATTATGAGTTGGGAACTTGGTTTTGAATTCATTTCTTGTTTTGGGATTAAAGATTTTGAGTTGGAAACTTGGTTTTTTTATTAATTTTTATTGAATTTTTTTTATAATTGTTTTGTGATTATGTAATTGCAGGGATGAAACTGGAAAATGTTGGGAGCGGAAATCCCATGAACTCGTGATAGTGTTTATAGATAAATCCGAATCCTTTAACATATATAGAAGAATCCGTACCTTTGGGATCTGTCTGGATTGATCTCAATGTATGACGAACTGCAGAAGATTGCTTGAGCTCTTCAAGCCTTCTACCTTATTCCTCTTATGGCAGAATGTGAAGAGAGAGTGGCTCTCTTTGTGCTCTATGGTCTTGATTGGAGAATTTAGCAATAAAAGCTTAAATAAAGTGAAACGAATGATAAAATGAAGTTCAATACTCTCATTGGCATTTTCACAAACATGTAGCATGCACATGTGCTCAATAACCAATTATAACAAGTCATGCAATGGTCATGAATATGATATTACAAGGGTTCAAAAGATGTAGCAATTTTACAAACATGTAATATGCATATGTGCTCAATAACCAAACATAACAAGTCATACAATGATCATGAATATGAAACTATAAGGGTTCAAAGGATTAGAGAGCATATAAACAACATTCTATAAACATTGAAAGATTTTGAGATGAGAAAACATCATTTACCTAAGGTTTGGAGAGGAAATCCACCATAGATACCACCTTGAGGTGTTTAGCTAGCCATCCAAAGGAGTAAATGCAAGAACAATACACATAAATGCTATTCTATTAATTGAGAATGAAAATACAAAGTTTAACAACCAAAAAGAAAGATTAAATAACCTAAACTAAAGCTTACAAGTAAAATGAACAAAGAAAATGCAGAATTTCTACTCTAACTAAGCTAATCCTAACCTAACCTAAGAGAACTAGAGAATAACTAAGTGGAGGAGTAGGGAGAGCTGCAAAATGATGCTTAAATACCCCCTCTAGGGTTACAAGACATGAGGGATAAAAGCCCTAAAAAGCCCTTGCAAAAAGAAACAATTTACAAAACAAAATCAAAATTCCGGAATTCTATTACCGGTAATGAAAAATCCATTACCAGTAATAAACTGCACTGCCATTCAATCTTCCATCTATTACCGGTAATGAAATTTCCATTACCGATAATAGTTTCTTCAACAACAAAACGCTCACTTCCAAGCCAAAATAATGCTCCGACTTCAAATGCTCATAACTCTCTCGTCCGGAGTCGGATTTGGACGTTCTTTATATGCACGCGAAGCTTGAGAATGATATTGACCTAGGTATCTCCATCAATATCAGATCCAAGGATCTCTAGTTCATTCAGAAGACCGACCATCTTCAGAACATGATCCCTTACTGGGGTCCCTTCAGCCATGGTAGTGGTCAACAGATGTTTCATAACAGTTTGCCTAGCAGCACGAGTCTGATTCCCAAACATTTCTTTAAGATTAAACATTATGTCATAGGCTGTGGGCATAGACTGATGCTGATGTTGCAGAACATTTGACATAGAAGCCAAAATGTAACACCGCGCCATCTCATCAGCCTTAACCCACTTCTGATAAGGCTTGGCTTCCTGTTCGGTTGCCCCTTCATCAGGTTTCTGCGGGCAAACATCTGTGAGCACAAACTTGTACTCTTCAGCAATCAGTTAATATCCAAATTTCTTTTCCAGTCAATATAATTAGTTCCATCAAGTTTGTTTTCTTTAAGAATAACAGCAAGAGGGTTGAAAGCCATTTTAAAAACATGAGAATCACATAATTATAACAAATTATGAAGAGCATAAAAAACTTTGAATTCCATTTTAAAATTTTGGTTCCCTCTACCAATTTTTAAAAGAATCCGCCAGCAGCCTGATACACAGTGAATAGCATGCCTCGATGGGAAGTCGTTTACTATCCATCATTTGTCCAGACAGGCCAATTCCTATTAATCTTGTTATCTAGGCAACGGACCGTGCCAAACAAAATTAAATAGCTCACTTAGCTTTGGTCCTATAAATAATAACAGTGACTCAGATGGAGAGGATATTATTATCTATAGCTAAGTGTATACCATCACTTAATTCTAGATCTATTATTCCATAATGAATCCCTCAGATGGAGAAGTGATTCATATTAACAATTACTAGAATTATTCCTAAGGAAGTTTGTACTAGTGAATCCGCTAATTAATTAGTCCGATCGGGAGGAAGGCACCAAGACCAACACGCTAATTAATTGCATCACTTACAAACTAGTGATGGAGACCATGGGATTTAAACTTAATAAATTCCCTCACCCACTTAGTTATTTGGAAAAAATAATGGTTTAAAATATATGTTTAATTCTAAATAAATTAAAAATTACAAAATTGGCAACTAATAAACATGAAACTAATAAAATTCTACTTCCATTTGAAAAATAAATTCCCTGTGAAAAATAATTTATATTAAAACATGGAAATTAATTTTATTATCTAGTTTCACATTTATAATACAAAATTGTGATTTTCAATTTATATAATTAAACATAAAGCCATAACAGATAATATCCATGTTATCACATATTTAAACATTAAAAATAGATAACAATCAGATAAATAATTGTAACAGATATGATAAAGCCCAGCTATTATGGTCAGTCTTCAATTCTGAAGCAACAAGGAATCTAGATCCACCATGTCACCAAGCAAGCAATGTAGCCACTTCGAGCAACTAGCCGGGGTCTGGGGCAGCGCCCCCGAAACCTAAACGAAATCTGCGTCGCTGCATCAAGGTCAGTTTCGAAAAACCCTTATCTGCATCGCCATGATCCGCGCCGCCGTATCAAGGGAAAAACCCTAATCTGCATCGCCATGAATTGCGCTGCTGTATAATCTGTGCCGCCATGAACAGCCTGCACCACCATGATCTCCTTCTCGGAACAGCAACCTTCGGATACATAAATCCTATGCCTCCATTAAGGAGTTCACATATTGCTACGAAGAAAATAAATAACAACAAAAATATATACAACCAGTGTGATAAAACCATCACACAAAACCGCAAAAAATTATACAACCCAGTCTGATTAAAACCATCACACAAAACCTGTATATATAAAAATAAATGCATCCATCCACATATAAAATCATACATTCATGTGACCATAATAGCGGGACAGAACACTGCAAAACAGAGGTTAGCACAACCTACGTTCTACCCATGGCAGATATGGATTCATATATTCAGATTAAACCTGGGGTTAATCCATAAACAGTATCACAGCCTGCTCTGATACCAATTGTTGGGAGCGGAAATCCCATAAACTCGTGATAGTGTTTATGGATCATGCCACAAAAACAAAAAAATTAAATCCGAATCCTTTAACATATATAGAAGAATCCGTACCTTTGAGATCTGTCTGGATTGATCTCAATGTATAACGAACTGCAGAAGATTGCTTGAGCTCTTCAAGCCTTCTACCGTATTCCTCCTATGCCAGAACGTGAAGAGAGAGTGGCTCTCTTTGTGCTCTCCTTTGATGGACGGCTGCCTATAGGGTTTAGAGAAAATATTTCGTCTTGACCTAGAGGCTGCCCAACATGACATATATGTTTAGCACATAAATTCTCCCATTTTTACTCGTCTTTTTGTACATTTTACCTGTTCTTTAACCCTAGTTTGACTTGATTCTGGTGCATTTGATTCTTTCATTGTTTTTGAGCACTTGCAGGTTGCATGGCGCTAAATCCATCTTTGAAGGTGTTCGATGAATCCCGAGGGTTTTCATCCGGCGATCAAGGCTAGCAAGTGCATTCTCATTCCCCTTGTTATGCATCCGCGGATCATTCTCCGTCAAGGCTTTTCCCAAGCAAGTTCATATGATCATCTGGGACAAGCGAAGCTGAAGCGAGGAAGCTTGGATGGCAAAATAAAGCAATTTTTGGCTTTTCAGCAAAGGAGGTACCGGTACCCCTCCAATGGGTACCGGTACCCATTATGCAGAAGAGTAAGTATTTTGGTGATGAGCACATATGAACTCCATGTGTATGTGAAAATATCAAAATGAGTAGTAAGTTGCATCCCATCATATGTTTTATTCTCTTGAGCTTGTATTGTTAAATTCTTCCATTCAAAACCATAATTCACATGGATTATTGAATGTGTATTGTTTGAGAAACCACTAAACCTAGGTTAGGAAGGAATGAACCCATAGAACCCATCCTTTCTTTCATTTACAAGTTTTCAAATCAAACAATTGCCATTAGTTTGGCACAAATCTCAACAACCAAACAAAACCCCCAAGTTTACACTTGTTTTTGCATTCAGTGGGTAGCATAACCTAAGAATCGCTAGAACCTATTCCACTCCCTGTGGAAATGACCTAGGTACTCCCTAGTTTCATTGCTTGACGACCATAGGACTCCTACGCTTGGGAATCTCATGCGCACACAACATCAATTTACGTTCAAGCAATATATATAGGCTACAGTAGGGACCTAAAGGCAAATAAGTTTCGGGCTCCCAATGTAAATATTAAAACCTATTTAATTACATTAATTATAATTCATTCCACTAAAGAATTATAACTGCACTCCCTAGCTTATTCGAAAATAAATTTCGAGCTCTTTGTTATTACATACTTATTAATCTCCCCACGTTAAGATTACAGATACCTGTTGATTAAATTAAATTACTGACAATATTATTTAATCAACATCTATTAATCTCCTTGAGACCTTCCACTTAACTTATTTGATATGTCGGATACAAAATCCACCTGCAGGGTTTGACATAATCAAAACTTATAAGTATCCTCAAGGGGGTATCATCAATCCCTATACCAGGACGTGGATTCCGTCAATAATAAATATTCACCATACAATTAATGCAGTTATCCAACTCAATGAGATTATTGACCTATAAAGATCTCACTCTTTATGAATCAAAATAACTAACAATAAATGCATGTGTCCATTATGAAAGGTTGTGTCAAAAACATGGATTCGCAGCGGAAGTAGAAAACAAAAATTTTTCTTTTATAAAACAATCCATATACACATCCTTCAAGAATCGATTCAAGCATAGGGTTATGTATTAAAATAAACAAGAACATATATAAAACATGCTTACTTGTAATCCGTATGCAGTAGCTTTCCTTCGAGTTTCAAAATGATGAAACCTCCAAAAGTATCCACACGAGTGCAAGACTCCTAGAACCTCCTAGTCCTCCACAACCCTTTGTGAGGAGCTAGCTTGGAGATGGAGAGCGGAGAGAGAGACGGCTAGGGAGAGTGAGAACCCTAGAATGTGATTCTTCTTACTTTATGCAAAAAATTCTTTGTGTATATAACA
This sequence comes from Hamamelis virginiana, assembly GCA_017140935.1. Taxonomy (NCBI): domain Eukaryota; kingdom Viridiplantae; phylum Streptophyta; class Magnoliopsida; order Saxifragales; family Hamamelidaceae; genus Hamamelis; species Hamamelis virginiana. The sequence goes on along the minus strand of JAESVK010058771.1, from coordinate 11,419 downwards.
CTTGTAAATACCATTTTGGTTGAGGTGAAATTAGTGCATGCCGGCGTGGGCTCGTGATGAGCAACACCGACTTGTAAGAATCACACCTCAACAAGCTCCAAGAAATCCAATAGCAAGACCTTTGTTTCACTCACCTTCCACTCCTTCAATGGAGCACACTGAGAATCAACAAATTCCTGTAAATCCAAATGACCAAGGGTTACCTCACAACCCTCAAAGACCTTATGATCCTCTGAGACAAGGAGATGGTGTTGTTCCACCGGCAACCCCGACGGTGGGAAAGGGGATTCCTAATCCCCATGCTCAACCATATAGAGACCCCCATGTCCCTTTGGCTAATCTAGGGAGGACTCTTAGAGAGATTCTGAGACCTACAAGAACCACCACACCCTCATGTATTTGCCTACCTCAAGAGGCCAACAACTTTCCCATGAAACCGGAGATGATTCGTCTTCTCCCTGAATATAGAGGGTTCGATTCTGAGAATCCCTATACCTACATGAGAGATTTTGAGGATGTGTGTAGCGCATTCCTTTCTACAGGATCGCCCATACATATCATATGCTTGGTTTTGTTCCCTTTCTCTCTTAAGGACAAAGCGAAAATATGGTTTCACTCTCTTACTCCTAATTCAATCCGCAATTGGAGTGACATGCAACGTATATTTCTTGATAAATTCTTCCCTCCGGGGCGCACTAATGCACTCTTAAGAGCAATCCAAAATTTTTCTGAAAAACCGGGTGAATCTTTTACAACTGTATGGGAAAGATACAAAGAGCTTCTTAATGCTATCCCTCATCATGGTTTGGATATAGGCCAAATCATTGGCTACTTTCATCAAGGACTTTCTTTAGAAAACAAGCAATATATCCAAATGATGAGTGGGGGACAGTTTTATGAGAAGAGCCCTGAAGAGGCCATACAGTGTTTTGATTCCATAGCAGAGAATGCCCGGAATTGGGAGACTAATTCCTCCCTTGATGCCGCTAGAGTGCAAAGTGTGCCCGTTGGAGGAGGAAAACATCATGTGAAGGATAATGATGACCTCCAAGCCAAAATCGCTAGCTTGACTGGGAAGTTATAGGCCATAGAGCTACAGAAATTGAGTGAGGTGAGCACCGTGCCCAAAGTGCCTACGGCACCTACGGGACCTAGGATGGAGGATTTGTGCATAATTTGCGATGATCCCACTCATTCCACCAAGGATTGCCCTAATCTTCCCCAAGTTAAGGGAGCCATTCAAATTGAGCAAGCTAATGCTCCCAACTACCAAAGGAAGCCCTTCAACTCTCCATTTTCTGAAACTTACAATCCGGGGTGGAGTAAATACCCCAATTTTAGTTGGAAGAGTGATGGAGGAAATGCTTCATCAAGCCAAAGCAACCCACCTCCAAATCCTTTTCAAAGTAACCAAGGTTTTCCAAGCCAAAACTTTCAAAATCAAAACTTTCAAAACCAAGGTTTTCAAAATCAGGGTCAAGGTCCCAATTACCAAGGTCAAGGGTTCCCATCAAACCCTAACCCAAATTTTGGTCCACCACCGGTAAACTCATACCTACCACCCCACAAGAGGAATTATGATGATGTGATTGCACAACTTGTGCAAAATCAAGTTCAAACCAATCAAGCCATAGGGGATATGAGAACCCAATTGACTAAGTTGACCACCACCTTGGGTGCACTTCAACAAGAGAAAGGGAAATTCCCCTCTCAACCCGTGCAAAATCAGCAAAGTCAACTTAGCATTGGATCCTCAAATCCCAATGAAGGGAACCATGAACATGCTAAGGCCATCACCACTCTCCGAAGTGGAAAGATCATTAATAAAACCATCCCACCCAAAGATTCTAACAAAGAAGTTTCTCAAAATCTACAAAAGGAATCTAAGGGGGATGAGAAAGAAATTGAAAATGAGCCTAGCGTTCCCAAACCAAATGGATGAGATTGGTTCAAGCCAAGAGAAGGCTAAATTTATTCCTGCCGCCCCTTTTCCTCAAAGACTTAGGGCACCTAAGAAGTTGACCAATCATGCAGAAATTTTTGAATTGTTTAAACAGGTGAAAGTCAACATACCTTTGTTGGATGCTATTAAACAGGTGCCCTCGTATGCAAAGTTCTTGAAAGACTTGTGTACTGTGAAAAGAAACTTGGGTGTGCATAAGGAAGTGTTCATGACTGAGCAATCCACATCTCTCTTGCAAAACACCTTGCCCCGTAAATACAAAGACCCCGGAACCCCTACCATTGAAATCACTATAGGGAGTGCCAAAGTGGGTAGAGCTTTAGTGGACTTGGGGGCGAGTGTCAATTTATTACCATATTCTGTGTATGTGGAATTGGGGTTGGGAGAACTTGAGTCAACTGGGATCAAACTTCAATTAGCTGACAGGAGCGTTAAGATACCTAGGGGAGTAGTGAAAGATGTACTTGTGCAAGTTGATAAATTCTATTTCCCCGTGGATTTTGTGGTGTTAGAGACCCACCCTGTGGTAGATCAAGGGAGTCAATTCCCTGTGATTCTTGGTAGGCCTTTCTCGGCCACAGTCGATGCTTTGATACAGTGTAGGAGTGGGTTGATGACCCTAACCTTTGGAAACATGACATTTAACTTGAATATTTTCAATTTGATAAGGGAAGTGGGGGAAGATATGGAGGATGAGGTGCATGAGGTGAGTAGGATAGATACCTTAGTGCAGCACCAATGGGATCTTTCCGCCCATGATGATCCATTGCAGTCATGTCTAGTGAATGGAATTGTTGATGATGAGGAAGTGAGTGAAGAGATGGAGTTTCTATACTCTACGCTCAATGATGAGGAAGTTATGGAAGTGAATGGGTGGGTGCCTCGTTTCGAAGCATTACCACCCATTAAAAAGAGTCTTGTCCCATCAAGTATCCAACCACCGGAATTAGAGTTGAAACCCTTGCCCTCTGATTTGAAATATGTGTACCTAGGTGACAATGAGACTTATCCCGTGGTCATTTCTTCTCACTTGGAGATTGACCAAGAGCTTAAATTGTTGGAAGTGCTTAGAGATCATAAAAGTGCCATAGGTTGGTCCATTGCCGACCTCAAGGGAATTAGTCCCTCTCTTTGCACTCATAGGATTTATCTCGAGGATGATGTCAAACCTTCACGCCAACCTCAAAGGAGATTGAACCCCATAATGAAGGAGGTAGTGCGAAAGGAGGTTCTGAAGTTGTTGGATGTGGGGATAATCTATCCTATAGCGGATAGCAAGTGGGTAAGTCCTATACAAGTGGTGCCTAAGAAATCAGGTATTGCTGTGGTCGAGAATGAAGAGGGTGAATTGATTCCCACACGAGTCACCACGGGGTGGCGAGTGTGCATTGACTACAGAAAGTTAAATTCATCCACTAGGAATGACCACTTCCCCTTACCCTTCATTGACCAAATCCTAGAGAGAGTTGCGGGGCATGCATTCTATTGTTTCCTAGATGGGTATTCGGGCTACAACCAAATAGAAGTTTCTTTAGAGGACCAAGAAAAGACTACTTTCACATGTCCCTTTGGGACATTTGCCTTTAGGAACATGCATTTTGGTTTGTGTAATGCTCCTGGTACCTTCCAAAGATGCATGACTGGGTTATTCAGTGATATGGTGGAGAAGATTGTTGAAGTTTTTATGGACGACTTCTCAGTCTTTGGGGATTCTTTTGATGGTTGTTTAGAGAACCTGTCTAAGGTTCTAGAAAGATGTGAGGAGAAGAACCTTGTGCTGAATTGGGAAAAGTGTCATTTCATGGTGACACAGGGAATAGTCTTAGGACATATCGTGTCGTCTAGGGGAATAGAGGTTGATAAGGCTAAGATCGAATTAATTGCTAAGCTTCCTTCTCCTAAGACTGTAAAAGATGTGAGATCATTCCTAGGGCACGCTGGCTTTTATAGGAGGTTCATTAAGGGATTTAGCGGGATTGCGCGACCCTTATGTAATCTCTTGGGAAAGGACGTTCCTTTTGAGTGGGGGCAGGATTGTGAGGTCGCTTTTTGTAAACTGAAAGAGATGCTAACTTCACCTCCTATCATGCAAACACCCGACTGGAATTTTCCTTTTGAATGCCAGTGATTTCGCCATAGGAGCGGTGTTAGGTCAAAGGGTGGATAAAAAACCACATGTCATTTACTACGCTAGTAGAACAATGAATGATGCCCAAAGAAACTACACAACTACTGAGAAAGAGTTGCTAACGGTGGTTTTTGCCTTAGACAAGTTTCGGTCGTACATCTTAGGTTCACCTATTTTAGTCTTCACTGACCATGCGGCACTTAAATACCTTTTGACAAAGCAAGATGCCAAGCAGAGACTAATTAGGTGGATTCTACTCCTCCAAGAATTCAATTTAACAATTAAGGATAAAAAGGGAGTTGAGAATGTTGTCGCCGACCACTTGTCAAGGATCTCCTTTGATGATTCTGCTAACACCCTCCCCATTGTAGAGACTTTCCCTGATGAGCAACTGTTTGCTCTTTCTAATTGCCCTTGGTTCGCGGACATTGTGAATTATCTCGTTACTGAACAAGTTACTACCCATTGGAGTACCCAGGATAGGAAGAAATTCTTGAGAGAGGTGCATAAATACTTTTATGATGACCCTTACCTCTTTAAATATTGCCCTGACCAAGTTTTGAGAAGATGTGTGCCGGATATTGAAATACCGAGCATTATGTCCTTTTGTCACAGTGAGGCATGTGGGGGTCATTTCTCTGCTAGGAAGACAGCCGCTAAAATTTTACAATGTGGTTTTTATTGGCCTTCCTTGTTCAAAGATTCATTCGAACTTTGCAAGACCTGTGAGCATTGCCAACAGTTAGGGGGAGTGACTAGGAGACACATGATGCCCCTTACACCCATCTTAGTTATTGAAGTTTTCGATTGTTGGGGCATCGACTTTATGGGACCTTTCCCATCCTCCTTTGGTAACCTGTACATCTTACTGGCAGTGGACTATGTGTCCAAGTGGGTTGAGGTAATCCCATCTAAGACCAATGACCATAAAATAGTGTTGAAATTCTTGAAAGAAAATGTCATGTCTAGATTTGGGGTGCCTAAGGCGATTATTAGTGACGGTGGGTTGCATTTTTGCAATCGCCCCTTTGAGACTTTAATGAAAAAATATGGGGTAACCCATAAAGTGTCAACCGCCTACCACCCACAGACAAATGGCCAAGCTGAATTGGCCAATAGGGAGATCAAGCACATCCTAGAGAAAACTGTGAACCCCAATAGGAAAGATTGGTCACTTAGATTGACTGATGCCTTATGGGCGTATCGCACGGCCTATAAAACTGTGTTAGGCATGTCTCCCTATCGCATAGTGTATGGAAAGGCGTGCCACCTGCCAGTGGAGATGGAACATAGGGCATACTGGGCTATTAAACACTTGAATTTTAATCTTGATGCCGCAGGTCAGCACAGGAAGCTCCAGCTAAGTGAGCTTGAAGAGATTAGGCAAGATGCCTATGAAAGTGCTAGGGTTTACAAGGACAAGATGAAAGCTTTTCATGACAAGAACATAGCTCGTAAGTCTTTCGAGCCAAATCAAAAAGTCCTGCTTTACAACTCTAGGCTGCACCTTTTTCCTGGCAAGTTGAGGTCCCGATGGGTGGGACCATTCATTGTCAAATCCGTGTTTCCTCACGGGGCTGTAGAGATTGAGAATCCCAAGAATGGCAACATTTTCAAAGTGAATGGACAGCGCCTGAAGCCATTTTTGGAGAACTTTTCGCATGAGACTGTGGTAGAGGAACTTGTAGACCCAGTCTATTGCGAGGCCCCATCAGAGTAACTTCTTGTGTGATTATTTGTATATAACTTCTTTTTACCTTTGTTTATTTGCGTTCTTTTGGAAATTGTGGATACTCTAACCTTTGTGCAGATTTACTGAAGTGTAAATGATTTACAGGTGCTTTTGTACCCTCCTCCCATTTTTGTCTTTAAATGCCTATCTTTTCATGCATTGAGGGCAATGCTCACTCTTAAGTAGGGGGGAGGTTCACTTGTGTTCATTTTTCTTACTCATTCTCACACAATAGGTAGTTTCTTTTTGGTATAGAGTAGCATGCTTAGCAAGAATCTTAGCAAATACTTTTGATGCAAAATTTTTCAATTTTTGAGCTTACATGAGAATAAAACTTGAGACTTATATGCTATGCTTCCTTTTGAACTTGCAATATGTATTCGAACTCTTCCATTGCACATGCACGCCATTGGAGTGGAACTAAACTTACAGCAAATCACTTGAACCTTTTGTCATCCCATTCATCTATTCATGATTCCACATCGTGACTCGCATCAAGTTATGTTCATATTGAATACATTTGGTATTATAAGCTTCGCAAGTCATGATTTCTGTTTTCAAGCACACTTTCGCTTGATTTAAGCTTCAAGAATTGCATTTTTGCATGAACTATCATTTGTATTCATCTTATTCATTTTGGAACAACTTTACAACTTTGAGAGATGATTATAGGCCATCATTGCTCTTTTGAACCTCAATTCCTTGTAAGTTTCCATTTGAACCCTAATTTGAGCCAAGAGTGCCAATTTGTTCAAGCTTAGGAACCCTAGGGTAAATCTGTGAAGGCGGAGCAGTGTTAGCAAGCCGTTGTGCTATTTCCTCAGTGTTTTAAGGAGGTGGTGGTTAAAAATTCAGTCGATGGAGGTATTTTGGGTCACGGGGGGTTAAAAGTCGCAAAAACGGTGCAAAAAGGCAAAATTACAGAAGTAGGTACCGGTACCCCCCCAATGGGTATCGGTACCCCTCAACCAGAACAAAAAGGGACCGGTACCCCTTTAAGTGGGACCGGTATCCCCTGCAGATTTTGAAAAATTTGACCTTTTTAAAGCCCTAGCCCTAGTTTTTACCCCACTTCAGCCTTATTTCACCCCTTCTCTCAACTTTCCTCTCATTTTTTACCCCTCCCAAGCATTCTCCATCACTTTGGAGAGATTCTACCATCCCTCACTTTTTCACCACCTATCATCTCATTCCCATCAAACCCTAACCCTAAACCTGAAAATCCACCCATTTTCACACTATTTCCATCGATTGAAGACGGTTATGCACTTGAGTGGCTGTGGTGGGCTTCCATTTTGTGATTTGGAGCATCTCTTGCATTGTGGGTAAGTTCCTCAGTTTTTGAAGTTTGCAAGTGAGTTAGGGTTTTTGTTTCTCCATTTGGCAAATATTGTTAGGGTGAGGTGTGGTGTTTTATTAGGGTTCATACTTCTTTTGTGGTAGCTTGTGGTTGAAAATGGAATTGATGGGGAGAAAACTACTGTGTGATGCAAAGAGAGGATGTATGTTATTCGTCGAGATGGGCGTATGGGATTGTTTGGTAGCCATGCTAGTGCTACTTTGTATGATTGGTCTAGTCGTGACATTCATGGCTAGAACCAAGACGCCTAAGGGAGGGAAAGCCTCAGGCTCTTCTGTGGAGCAAGCGGTTAAAAAGAGAAAGGCAAGCACTTCCTAACCCGTAAAAAAGGGAAGGGGAAAAAGGCATGTTAGTGAAAGTGAGGAAAGTAAGGATGAGGAGATAGAGGCCATGTTTGAAGAGGATAGGCAGCAAGGGAAGGAAGATGCATGGGTTCAGTCACTTGCTAAAAGAGGGTTCATCTGTGAAAGGAGTGTTGAAGCATCAACTTTTATCCACACTCATCCCATTCGAGGTGCTATCAAAGATCAAAACTTGGGTTTCCTGTGTAAGCCTATCGAAGGCTATCACCCATCTGTGGTGAGAGAGTTCTACTCTAACTTGAGAGAACATGAAGAGATTGAGTATCACATGAAGACAACAGTATGCGGCAAGTCCTTTCTAGTGAACACTACTACCATTGCTACAGCCTTGGGATATCCTCGACCTTTCCATGCAGATGGTGTCCCTTACCCATTTAGCCCGATGACAGTCTTCAATGGGGCGTCTTTCACTCATGCTATGTGCTCAAACCCTGTACCTATGGTATCATTCAATCGAAGTGAATTCACCCCTGGGAAACTAAAGCCCGAGTTTGCCTTAATGAACAAAATCATCCATTGTAGCATTGTACCAAAAGGAAAAGAAAAAGCACCAAGAGTCGATGAAATCAAATTCCTTTTCGAAGTGATGAATGGGCGGCGAATTGACTTCGCAGCGGTGATTTAGGGAGTAATGAAGGATTTTGTAAATTTTGCAAGCAAGACGACCTACATACCTCTTCCTTGCTTGGTCACTCAAATAGTAAAAGCTGAAGGAATCAAGTTTCCTCCTAAGAACAAAATGACACCTCCTCACTTTGGTCCCATCAATAATGTAACCGAAGCAAGGAGTATTGCAGCTTCAGTGAAGCCCAGGCCAGCGCAATCCCAGTTAGCTTCTAAAGGGCCGTCCTCGTCGTCAGCACCTAAGCCTGCAAGTACATCTCCGCTTAAGAGAATGGAGCGCAGAATCAAGGGTTGGTTCAAATGCATTCTGGGGAAGCAGAAGCAGATTGACCACAGACTGGCTAGGTTGGAGAGAGAGGTTCACGTGCTTAGAGGTGACCCATCTGCTGTTGAACCACCACTTCCTAACTTGGAAGGGGATTCCGATGAGCTAGACGACTGTGTGGATGAGGATGATTTCAGTGACGAGGAAGGGTCAGAAGAGGAGTAGTTGGAGTACTTTTTAGTAGTTAGGTTGTTTGTGTTTTCAGTTTGTGGTTTTTACTGTTCTAGTCTAGTTTTATTTCGGTTTTAGGGTAGCATAGGGCGGTGTTGGCACAGGGTAGTGACCCAAGCCAAGTAAAGCCAACACCCATTTTGTTCTTGAAGCCCCTTTGTGTAACCCCCGGTCATTTCATGCTTAAAAGTCCTTTTTGATTTTAAAGTGTTGGTTGTTCCTTTATGAACATTATGCATCTATGAATGGTTAGTTTATGTTATGAGTGCTTTATTCTGTTTCATGGTGTATGCTTTTGAGTTACTTCATTCCATTCATTCTTCCATCTCTGTCTTTAGTTATTGTTGATTGATGTTAGCTTTATGAAACTCTGACTGGCAAAATACCACACACATGGAAAAGGGACAGGCATAAGTAGTTCAAACGCTTGCATTGTATTTCAAGTTTAAGTAGTATGCTCATGTTTGCATGTTGAAAGCGAGCTCTTTTGTTCATTTATTTGTTTCTCTTTTCTTAGTTTCTTAGTTCTTTTTGGTTCAAATCTTACTAGGGACTAGCAAGATACAGGTTGGAGGGTGTGTTTAGCACATAAATTCTCCCATTTTTACTCGTCTTTTTGTACATTTTACCTGTTTTTTAACCCTAGTTTGACTTGATTCTGGTGCATTTGATTCTTTCATTGTTTTTGAGCACTTGCAGGTTGCATGGCGCTAAATCCATCTTTGAAGGTGTTCGATGAATCCCGAGGGTTTTCATCCGGCGATCAAAGCGAGCAAGTGCATTCTCATTCCCCTTGTTATGCATCCGCGGAGCATTCTCCGTCAAGGCTTTTCCCAAGCAAGCCATTCGCTCTTTTCCAGTGCATGATCGACTGGATCGACGAGGGAGATTATTCCTCGTCAACGATCAAGATTAATAATTTATAATACCGCGGGACAATTAATCTCAATTCGATTGTGACTAGTGAGCACGGGTGTCGAACCACTGGGAAATGCAGGTTTATATTAAAAAGACTCTTTAGAATCAATTCAAGCGGAAAGAATATTGTCAATTAAATTGGTTGGTGGTAATGCTCCGATTGGGTCGAAGCGAAAACATAGTAATTTTAATAAAGCTTAGTAAAAAATGCAGTTAAGTTGGTGGATTGAGCGGAACTTGGGTGAGAAGCCCATTGAATATCAATTAAACAATTTATGTTTATAAAATCCTCACTATAGTAATTATGTATGGTGGTTCTTCCAACTACAAGAAGGAAGTCCCAAAAAGATTATGAATACAGGACCGGCAAGTTTATCCCCGAAAAGAATGGAATATCGCTATCCATCTTAAATGAGGAATAAAGCATGCTGGTTTGTATTCATACCAATAAGAACCATTGCATAATTATATAATTGCAATCACAGATGTACAATTATATGATATTATATTTGGCAATAGTGTGCGGTAAAACCTTCACAACTATGCAATCACATAATACAAATAGAGGGATGTTTATAAAATAGGATTGTAAAATGAATCCAACTTCATCCTCACCCAAGCTTGGAGTATTAGCTACACATTACTGGAGGAGAATATCCTTTATCCAGGCAAGCTTTAAGGGGTCACGGGATGGAAAAAGAAATAAAAGCGGTAATTTAATGACTGAAGAAATAAAGAAAATGGCAGAAAGTAAATAAAGAAAAGTGACTGAAGTAAATAAAGAAAAGAAAAGACTTAAGTAAATAAAGAAAAGAAAAGACTTAAGTAAATAAAGAAAAGAAAAGACTTAAGTAAATAAAGAAAAAGACTGAAAAAGTAAAGAACAGTTCTCAAGTGAGAACTGAGCCATGCATAAAAAGGAAAATAACAGAATCGGAAATTACTGAAATTAAAGACTTAATCGGATAGAACAATCCTCAAGTGAGAATTGAGCCAGGCATTGAAAGAAAAATGGCAGAATTGGAAATTGCTAAAAATTGAAACTACCGAATAAAATGCGAAAATAAACTGTAACTTGAATTAAAATAGCAGAGTAATGATTCAGAGCTTAAGTCATGAACCCCTTTTAAGTTACATGAAGCCTTGTATTTATAGGCAAAATATACAAAAGACTAAAATGCCCCTAAAATATCTCAAAATATCTCAATTGTCCCACAGCCGCCTCATGTCTATCGATAGCGATATTTGGCTATCGATAGAACTTCTATCGATAGCGATATTTGGCTATCGATAGTCATGCCAGTTTTGACTTGGTGAATGCAGACTTTCATCTGACGCGATCCGGACCTGAATTGCTTTGATAGCTTCATCGCGAATGCTTTCTTTTTGAGCTTTTGGGATGCTATTGCGAGAAATGGCTTTGTACCTATTCAGCTGTACAAATTCTTTACAAAAAGAGAAATTAGGCAAGGTACATGATTTTTATTAAAATTAGGTTGTTTATTACGCAACTATTAAATAAGGGAACACAGAAATACCATAGTTGAAGGTATGATTGTGGTTCAATCAGGGCATTGGAGAACCGAGCACCTTTGGAGCGGTCTTTCAAGTTCATAAGATCATCTGGGACAAGCAAAGCTGAAGCGAGGAAGCTTGGATGGCAAAATAAAGCAATTTTTGGCTTTTCAGCAAAGGAGGTACCGGTACTGTGAGACCCCAAAATTTTGAATAGTAAATTTTCTAATAGTAAATTTTCAATAGCAAATTTCCTTAATTATTATTATTTTATTTTATTTATTGCACACTTGGCATTTTGCCATTGGGCAATGAAATGTG
>JAESVK010058768.1:43081-54492 GCA_017140935.1 Hamamelis virginiana | reverse complement strand
ATGGCTGATTTAGCCAGACTTAGACAAAAACCTGATGAAAAAGCTTCACAATTTATTCATAGGTTTAAAAAAGCAAAAAATAGATGCAGAATTAGTTTACCTGAAAATGAATTTGTGAAATTAGCTCAGAATGGTTTAGAGTTTGAGTTAAGGAAGAAATTCGATGGAATAGAATTTAGGGATCTCATGGAATTGACTACCAAAGTGTCGAGGTATGAAACTTTGTTAAAAGAAGAATATCAAAGATAGAATTCATCTTTTAAGAGTTATTATTATGACCCAAATTATGAAGTAGATGCCGCTGAGATAATCGGCAAATCACCATTTACTTGTGATGCATTAATAAAGTTAGATAGTAAAACAAGTTACCAGGCAAAGAAAAATGCTTCGAATGAAGGTTCGAGGCAATATTCTTTTGATATATCAAAAGTAGATTCTATTTTTGACCATATGTTGAATGGTCAATTCATAAAATTGCCTAGAGGACATAAAATTCCAAATTTTGAAGAAATAGGAAATAAAGAATATTGCAAATGGCATAATTCTTGGAGACATTCAACAAATAATTGTATTGTATTTAGAAATGTAATACAAGAACAAATTCAAAAAGGGAATTTAAAGTTCCCTGACAAAGGTGATGAATCTATGGGTATTGAAAATAACCCTTTCCCTTTAATTCAAGAAGTTGAAGTCGAATTCCATGATGTTCATTTCCCAATTAAAAGACATACAGATCAAAGAGGGAAAAATAATCAAAATGTCCATAATTGGAAAACATTATTGTTTGGAATTGACAAAATTACTTTTATTCGATTCATGTTACAGGAAAGTCGAATTGAAGAAGATAATAAATCTATTCATTCAGAAGAAAATGAAAGTGAATTTACTCTGGAAGATTCACAGAATGGAATGAAAGAATTATTTGTTGAAATGCACAATGCTGAATTTCCTACCTGGAAGAATAAGAAGAGATTGATCCATAATCCAGAATCTAAGAGTTTGATAATCAGATCCAAAGCAGAAACAGAAACAGAATTACCAATGTTTGAAGATCCTTTGATGTCAACTGCATCAAAGCCAGATCAGGAGATTCTCAAACAATTATGTTCTAAATGTGGTGAAGAGTATGTTAGAGCGGCTGAAAAAGATAATTCATATATTGGAAAGGTAGATCATTTTGTGAAGCCATGGGAGAAAGGTAAAGGAAAAGTAAGTTATCCTAAAACTCCATATGTTAATCATCCACATCATACATTCTCTTATGGACCTTTTTATCCACCTAAGAATTACCAAAAGAATTTTCAGTACTTTAGGCCTGGTTATGTTAACAAACCAAATTTTAATCAACAAAATTTTGGTTTGAGAAACAATAATTAGTTTTATAAACCAAAAGTGCCAAATCCTAACCAGCCTAATTTTAAAGGATGTACTCTAGACCATGGAAAGAATGCTGGTGTTTTTACAGGAGAAAGGCCAACTTCGAATCAACAAGGAAAGTCGAAGCTAGTTATTCCACCAAAAGTGCCTATCGACAATTGGTATGTTTTAAGAAATCCAAAAAACCAAGAGTTGGAATACCGACCGTTTATGTCCAAAACTCAAAAAAGAAGATTGCAACGAAGGTATGCTAAAATGCAAGAGAATATTAATATAAATATTCAGAAAAATGTAGATTCTTCAAAGCCTAATCCAAGGTTCGAAAGGAAGACTATGAAAGATGAAAATGAGAAGCATATGACATTGGTCGATGAGAACAAATTATCCTCGATCATTGAGCAATGCAAGGAGGCAAAGGAAATTGATGAAGAAAATCCAAACGATGTTCAAATGGATACTTCAAAGGAAATCAAATTTCTTGAAGATCAAGAATTTGATCTGATGATAGAGGAAGCAAATGTCAATATGGCCTTTACTTTACCAACATCTTTCGAGGCAAAACCAGGACAAAGCAATTGTATTGATGGAGATGTTGAAGACACTCAAGGTTTCTGTCCTGAAATTGTGGAATCTGAAGTTGAACTTCAAACCAATGGTAAAGTTTACAAATTTGTAAAACCAACTTCTCAGATGACTAAACATCTAAAACCCCTATATGTAAAGGCATATATTAATGGTTGTTCACTAAACAAAATTTTAGTAGATAATAGAGCAGCCGTTAATATAATGCCTATTACTACTTTGAAAAAACTCAATTTAGAAGAAAATAAGTTGCTCCCAACAGAAGTTGTAATTTCTGGATTTGCTGGAAGTAAAAAGAAAGCAAAGGGGATATTGCCTGTCGAATTAACTGTTGGTTCGAAGGCTACAATGACTGCATTTTTTGTTGTTGAAAGAAATTCAAATTATAATGCATTATTAGGAAGAGATTGGATACATGCTAACAAATGTATTCCATCTTCAATGCATCAGCAACTAATTCTTTTGAATGAAAATGCAGAGTTTGAGATGGTGGAAGCTGATCGAAAACCATTCAATGTAGCTTCGAATGTAATGGAAGCCAGGCTTTATGAAGAGCCCATTGGTCCGGTTGATCTAAGTAAAATTCCTTCAGTTAACGAAGACAAAATTTGGGAAGATGCACTCTGTCACTTCATAGGACTAGTTAGTGGTCCGGAAAAAATGAATGATGAATCAAATGCCTAATTTCTCTAAGAAATTAGAAACTGAGGCTGTTTACGCGGCCTTAGAAAAAGTGGCTGTACAAGCCATTCATTCGAAACTTTTGGGTGAAGAATTAGTTCATGCAGGATGGAATGAAGGTATTTTGGAAGATGAACATGACCAGTCAAAGGTTGTATTTGATAATGATGTTTCTCTAGTTTCTGAACAATCTTTTAATTTAAAGTTGCAGAATATTGATACTTTATTAGAAGTTAATTTAGATAGTGATTCTTGTTCGAAGACAGTATTTATTAGTAATTTCTTAGATGTTTCAACTAAAGAGAAGTTTATATCTGTGTTAAAAGAGTACAAGGATTGCTTTGCATGGGACTACCATGAAATGCCAGGTTTAGACAGATCTTTGGTTGAGCACAAGTTGCCAATTAAAGAAGGCTTCAAACCATTCAAGCAGGAATCTCGAAGACTTGCTCCAAAGGTCATCCCAAAGATTAAAGAAGAAATTGAAAGATTGTTGAAAGCAGGTTTTATCCGAACAGCCAGGTATGTTGAATGGGTTTCTAATATAGTTCCTGTGATTAAAAAGAATGGTAAATTGAGAGTTTGTATTGATTTTAGAAATCTTAATTTGGCTACTCCAAAGGATGAATACCCGATGCCTATTGTGGATTTATTGATAGATGAAGTAGCTGGACATCAAATAATGTCATTTATGAATGGACATTCAGGATATAATCAAATATATATCGCTGAAGAAGACGTCCATAAAACTGCATTCCGATGTCCTGGCAGTATTGGTACTTTTGAATGGATTGTAATGCCTTTTGGATTGAAGAATGCAGGAGCTACTTATCAAAGAGTTATAAATGCTATTTTTCATGATATGATAGGTGATTTTCTAGAATGTTATATTGATGATATAGCTATTAAATCAAACAATATAGAAAATCATCTAGAATATTTAGAAAAAGTATTTAAAAGAATGAGACTTTACAAGTTGAAGATGAATCCACAGAAGTGTGCTTTTGGTGTCAGTGCTGAAAATTTCCTAGGCTATCTAGTGCACAAAAAAGGCATTGAAATAGACTCAAATAAAGCGAGAGCAATTATTAATGCAAAACCTCCCTCTAATAAAAAAGAGTTGCAAAGGTTTTTAGGGCAATTAAATTTCCTTCGAAGGTTCATTTCAAATGCTGCAGGAAAAACCAGAGTGTTCTCTTCACTTTTGAAGCTGCGAAATGAGGATGAATACAATTGGAACGAAGAGCACCAGAAGGCATTTGAAGCAATCAAGACTTATCTGATTAATCCACCTATTTTGATGCCACCAAGGTTGGATAAACCTTTGAAGTTATATATTTCAGCAGCCGAAGAATCTATTGGCTGTCTTTTGGCTCAAGATAACAATGAATTTAGAGAACAAGCCATCTATTACACTGTATTTTGCTGCAATGAAACTCAGATATTATTTGCTTCCAAGGAATGTGATTGTCCTATCAAAATTCAATTTGATAAAATATATATTATCTAGACCTTTGCTGAATAACAGAATTGGAAAATGGATTCTAGCATTAACAGAATTTACTTTTGTTTATATGCCTCAAAAGGCTGTGAAAGGTCAAGCCTTAGCGGACTTTTTGGCTGATCATCCATGCCTTGATATAAAACAAGAAGAGTTTGATTCTTTTAGTATTGGTTTTGCTCCATGGAGAATGTGGTTTGATGGTTCGAAGACAAACCAATCTTCTGGGATTGGAGTTGTTATTGAATCTCCTAAGGGAATTAAGACTAAGTTTAGTCTTAAACTTGAATACAATGGAACCAATAATCAAGCTGAATATGAAGCTTTAGTGTTTGGTTTGAAAATACTAAAAGAATGGAAAGCCGAAATGATTGAAGTTATGGGAGATTCTCAATTAATTGTAAACCAAGTAAAAGGATAATATAAATGTTTAAGCCCCATTTTAATCCCTTATTACTTGAGTGCTGTACATTTGTTATGTAATGCCACAGCTCATAGGGAGTTGAGGAAACTGACTGTGAAGGCACTCTATTCAGGATGTAGGCAGCAGTCAGAAGAGCATCCCCCCAAAAAGATATAGGGAGGTTGGCCTGCGCCATCATCGATCTAGTCATATCTAGAAGAGTTCTATTCCTCTTCTCTGCAACACCATTTTGTTGCGGGGTGCGAGGAATAGTGAGATGTCTTAGGATCCCGTTTTCCTCACAAAATTCCTTAAATTGATCAGATAAATACTCGCGTCCGCGATCAGTCCTAAAGGTTTTTAAGCCTTTTTCATGCTTGTTCTCAACCTCTGCCAC
The DNA here is from genome assembly GCA_017140935.1 of Hamamelis virginiana. Taxonomy (NCBI): domain Eukaryota; kingdom Viridiplantae; phylum Streptophyta; class Magnoliopsida; order Saxifragales; family Hamamelidaceae; genus Hamamelis; species Hamamelis virginiana. The sequence goes on along the minus strand of JAESVK010058768.1, from coordinate 49,551 downwards.
AAAGCGCTTGAAGCAATCTAATGCTTCATGGCGGTGAGAAAGCAAATAGACATAACCGTATCGCGTATAGTCATCGATCAGCGTGAGAAAATAAGAGGCCCCATGACGTGCCTTTTTATTCATTGGCCCGCAAATGTCTGAATGGACAAGCTCTATAGGTTGAGAAGCTCTCTTTGCCTTTCCAAAAGGCTTTCTACAGGCTTTGCCTGCTAGGCATGGTTCACATAAGTGTAGATCGACTTTGGTGAGTGAGCCTAAAAGGCCTTCTCTAGCCAATCGAGTCATTTTATCCCTTCCTATGTGACCCAGCCTAGCATGCCAAGTTGCAGAATCAACATTTCTATTATCAATCACATAAGATGATGCAGAATTAGCAGATGAGTAATAAGAAACAGCTAAATTTAATTTAACAAAACCATCCACAAATGATCCATGTCCAAAAATTATTCCATCCCCATAAATAACTAAACCATTATTCGAAAATTCAAAAGAAAAACCATAACTAATCAATGCAATAACTGATAACAGATTATGCTGGATCCCAGGCACATGAAGTACGTCATGAAGAAGCATAGTGCGACCGGAGCGCAAATGAAGTTGGTACGAACCGACTCCAATAGCATCCTCACTGGTACCATTTCCCACGAACACCTTGTGGGTACCTCTAGGAACACGGCGATAATCTACACACCCCACCCGATCTCGGGCTACATGTTTTGTTGCTCCTGTATCTACAATCCAATCAGAGAGAGTATGAGCGACTAAGACATGTGAACATACACATATGTTACTTAAAGTGAGTGAGTTTGTTACCTTCTTCGGCTCAGTGTAATCACGAGCGATGTGCCCTTTCTTTTGGCAGTTAAAGCATTTAACGTTCTTTCCACTGCGCTTGCCTCTGCGGCGCTTGTTTTTCTTTTGGGGCGCACTTTTGCTGCCTCCTCCACTATTTCCTTTCTGTTTAGGTGCACTGTTGTCTCCTCTCTTGCGCTTAGACCCACTAGTCTTGCGCGGATTGGCTCCAGCGAGGAGAGCCTGAGCATTTTGGTTCGCCACAATGCGCTCCGCCTCTAACTCCACATGACGAGAGATATCTTTGAAGTTCTTGATATTCTCGTTGTGAGTGAGGATCTCCTTCATGTGCAGCCAAGAATCTGGACGTGACCTGATTACAGCCTGGACCTGCTGCTCATCAGTAAGAACATTCCCCGCAGCATTTAGGTCTCAAATCATACTGGACATCCCCCTAAGATGCTCAATCATCGATACCTTGGGATCGTTGCGATGAGTCTCAAATTTTAGTACCAAGCTCCTAATCTTGGTGACTGACGAGCCGCCGTAAGTGAACTTCAGTTGTTCCCACATGGCCATGGCAGTAGGGAAGTTCTCATACTCCCCTATCAGGTCATCGTGCATGCTATTCAACATAATGTAGCGACAACGACGATCCTTTTTGTTCAGGCCTCAAAAGCCTCAAGGTCACGACAGTATTGGGCCTGAGTGCCCGCACCCTCAACAGGTGCCACCATCGTAGTGGTCAAATAATTGGTAAGGTCATGTTCAGTCAGGAGGAAATCCATTTTTCTACGCCACATATCGTAGTTTGTGCCATCTAACTTATCTGATTGGTTCAATTCGGCAGACATGATTCTGGTTGTCATTGCTACATTGATAATACGCAAGGTTGACATTAATATTAATCGCATAATATTTTATCTTGTTCGGAATTCAATTTAAAATTATTATCCCTTCCTACTCATCAAGATCGAAAAATCGCATAGCTCATAATCATCTCCCAATTGAGTAGGTTGGGAATATAATTGTAAATTAATATTCTGAACAAAATTTCTCATGAAATTAATCACATCCACATCCATAAAACATAGAAATAAAACACAGGGACCCACTAAGGGTACCTAATGGACATCTCTTTGAGCCTATGCTAAAATAAGTTTACAAACATAGTAGGCGGCGCGCAAACACATCCTTTTACATGGCTTCCCAAAAAATAAAATTACATATCCATAAAATTACATCCCATGAGAAATCCTATTACAAATGATCTACAAATATCATAAATAAATAAGGATGCCGCGCCACGAACTATGTAAGGAAACTTATTTTATCAATCATGATCAAACAAACATAAGCTCATCAAAAGAGTTATCCATTTCAAGATTCTATCCATCTCCTAAACTAATATGCTAGCACATAAACATATAAGATGGCCTTTGATGGATAGAATATTCACTCAACTCATATAGGAGTGTATATAAGAGTCTCACAAAACATGGCGGGATTAATTAAATATTGGTGGCAACATAATTGCCCAATATTTCCATAGAAATTAAGCCAAATATTTAATTAAGTTAATTTTAGAGACAATGTCTAAAGAAATTACATTGCACAAGCCTCCCAATGGTCACAAATGCTCCCAAGAATGTATAAAAAGCTATAATAAGGTTCTGGAATTTTTCAGAATTAAAATAAATAAAAAACAGAATTTTTATTTAATTTTTAAAGCTCATATTAAAAGGTATTAATTATGAAAAATATCCAGAGACTCATATTTTTGACACCTCCAGCCTAGAACAGTCCCAAAATATCCCAAAAAAATTCACAAAAAATTTCAGAATTTTTCGGTACACCAGTGGGCCCCACTTGCTCAAAATAGCATTTCATAAAGGCCATTTTTAATCAAAAAATTAAAATAAATATTTGTGTAAAGCCAAAAAAATTTTAAAAATGTCCACAAAATAGGAAATTCAATTTTGAGCACACTGGAAAAAACGGGGGCAAAATCGGAGTCCAAACGAGCCCTCACGCGCTCTCATGCGCCGCTGCCCGCGAGTGGGCGACTGCAGCGGATTACAGCCCGGTCAGCGCACACGTCACCGAACACGTCAGCGACAAGTCCTCATAACGCCTCGTCATCTGCCACGTCAGATGCCATGTCAGCAGCCACACAAGCCGCCACGTCATCGGTCAACCCGTTGACCGTTGACCGACCCGTTGACTTTTGACCCGACCCAAAAACCCGACCCGATTTTTGACTCGACCCGAAAATCCGACTCGATCCGGTTTGACCCGATCCGACCCGGTCAACATGCCACGTCAGCATGACGTCAGCCTTCTCGTCAGCGATGACTTCGTTGCCACGTGGCCCTACATAGCGAATGAGAACTCGCCACGTGTCAAGTTGTTTAAATTTTAAAAATATTAGATCTTCACTCGCCCGCGGCGGAGAGTGTAAGCCACGCGCCGCCTTCCCGGCCTCCGTTGGCCACCGGACCACCCATTTTTGAATCGTCTCGGCCTCTTGAGCACGATGGTGGGGTCCGTTTGTCCAACCGAGGTTTGCAAGTGGCGCGTTGTACCACCACAGCCCCTTGGCGAGAGTGGGCTTCGTCCGGCCGTTACTGTTCATCGTCCCCATGAACCTCTGGTTCGCCTCCGCGCACCCTTGCGCGAGGCAAACTTCCCGAGGCTATTCTAGGAGCTACAGACACCCGTTTGATGCCCATGAGGTACCGTTGCGAAGCTTGTGCGACGTAGTTTCTTAATATATATATTAGAAAATTTAATACTCTTATTTAAACGTCCAAAAAATGGCATAAAGTTGTCGAAAAACGCCTTGGAACGCAACTATGATTTGCGTTTTCTCTCAATCCGACCGTCCAAATTTGTTCAAATTTGACATGGATGATCCTCATACACGTACGAACACATCCATACCATTATTTTTGAAAAAACAAGCAATTTTTTAGGACCAAAAAAATGGACCCTAGAGAGAGAAAACGTGAAACATAATATTGGCGAATCAACAGGCCTCACACGGCTCTAATACCACTGTTGGGTGTATGTGCAAGTGTTCATGCATCACATATAGCACATATACAATCAATAGATATCGGGTAATGAAGGTCACTAACTTTAATGCGAAATAAACCCGATGCGAAGTCGAACGTCCTGTTGTTACGAGCCTCTGTGCACGTTCCTCTGATCCTCGCAGTCTAGAGTATAACCACAGTAAGCTATACCCAATCCGTTCACGAACCCACGTCCAAGGAGAGCTCCAATGGTGATAACCCAAGAGAGAGTTCTAGTGAGAGAGTGAGAGTTGGGAGGAAAAACTCACGTGTGTATTCTTACTATATGGCTACCCCCTTATAATAATAAGGGAGTTGTAGTTCAAAATATGGGACTTATCCCATGTCTCACTCTAATAGGATTAGAGTCTATCTGATAAGGGACTTATCCCTATCATCAATAGGATTAGAACCTAATTTGAATAAGGGACTTATCCCTATCCCATCCAAATGGGAATTCAAATCAGGATGGACCTCCTGCCCACAATGGGCGGATATGGATTGGGCCAAAGCCCACCCCAAAAGTCTAACATATATATATATACTTCTCTCTTTCATGTAACATATGGTTGTGTGGTGTGCTTAATTTTCATTTGTTTTTCCAATTCCGTTATTTTCTTCCTTGTGTGTATCTCATGTTGGGAATTTGGACCTCCCAAATTCACCCCCTAGGATCTAACCTTTATAGGAATATCAAGAAAAAATAGAGAAATAACACAACACCAGAATTTAACGTGGAAAACTCCAAAACATGAGAAAAACTACCAGACCCAGAGAAGAAAATACACTATGTGAAAAATTATTACAATCACACAATTTCTCTCCCCACCCCAAATACACCCACAAAACTTCACCACTAGTAAAACTTTAACTTTCACCTTGAAGCCCTTTTACAAAAAGACTAACAGAGGAATTTTACTAAAGTAAAAAATTACTACTTAAGCTATTGACTGCTGTACTTAAAACAATGAGGTTAAGCCTCATTATATAAACACTTGGGCCTTGGCCCTTTTCTAATCCCACCAATGTGGGACAAAAAAGGAGCACAAAAGTCAACAATCTCCACCTTGCGACTTTGGCTAGTCCCACAGCCATGCACCACCTCGATGAAGATCTTCATAGCTTCCGCTATCATGCCCCACCATAAAAGCATACCCACTTAGAATAAACCAATTCCAAGCATTTCATTTCGGCCCATGTCGAAAACAACCTTGCTGAAAAATTATGGTGCAACTTCTACGTTTGACTTTCTTGGAAGTTCATCAGCCATCGACATAAATTTCCACCACACACCCTGCATCAATGCCAAACCAATGCCTGTGTGTGCAATTTTGTGGACTCGCTAACTTTAATACATCCTCTACATGGCAACTTTGGGAATTAGCGACATGCCATTAGGATGTACATGTCCCTTTTCAAAGGGCATCAAACACAAAGTTAGCATCATTATCAGTATCTCCATTTACTGACTTGGAGCCACTTGCCGAACCTACTCCAGCACTTGGACAATTTTTCTTGACGTGCCCAGATAGTCCACACCCCCAACAGACTACTTTCTTCTTCATGGAGTTCTTCCCCTTCCAATTACCAGATGCAACCAATGCTGAGTTCTCAGGTGGACCATTACTTCCACCACCCAGTCTTCTCTCTTCAGAAAAGAGTTTACTATCAACCTCTGAAAAAATTATTTTCTCCTTCCCATGTATCAAAATAGGTTTCATATGCTCATAGGAAGATGGAAGAGACCAGATGAGCCTCAAAGCTTGATCCTCATCATCAATTTTAACTCTAATAGATTATAGCTCAGAGACAATGCCATTGAGAACACTTAAATGATCTGAAATAGTCGTACCTTCATTCATCCGCAGTGTATGAAACTGCTCCTTCAGGTACACCCGATTCGAGACGCCCTTCGTCTAATACAACTCTGTGAGCTTTTCCCAGAGTTACTTTGCCATAGATATTCCATGTATATTTGCAAGAACATTCTTTGCCAGGCACAGACGTATCGCACTTGCTGCTCTCAAATCCAGATCCTCTCAATCTTCATCGCTTTTTGTTTTATCAGCCAAGCTAGTACCACTGCTGACTTCAGGGATTGGTCTGCCCTTCAACGCTTTGTGTAATCCTGATTGAATCAAAACATCCTTAACTTGCACTTGCCACAAGCCGAAATTGATTCTCCCATCAAATTTCTCCACTTCAAATCTGATAGGATTTGAAGCTTTACTTCCTGACATTGTCTCGATGAATTTTACCGTAGAAATAAATAGTACCCACTAAGTAAGTTCCCAGGAAAGATTGGAGGGTCACAATGGACACGCTTAAAAAACCAATCTCCTAGACAGAACCTCCTTAGACAATACTTATCCACACTACCACACCAAAGCTACGCCCACCAAAAGGAACCCAGGCTCTGATACCAGTTGTTGGGAATTTGGACCTCCCAAATTCACCCCTTAAGATCTAACCTTTATAGGAATATCAAGAAAAAATAGAGAAATAACACAACACCAGAATTTAACGTGGAAAACTCCAAAACAGGAGAAAAACCACCAGACCCAGAGAAGAAAATACACTATGTGAAAAATTATTACAATC
>JAESVK010058768.1:29545-43071 GCA_017140935.1 Hamamelis virginiana | reverse complement strand
CTTGAAGCCCTTTTACAAAAAGACTAACAGAGGAATTTTACTAAAGTCAAAAGTTACTACTTAAGCTATTGACTGGTGTACTTAAAACAATGAGGTTAAGCCTCATTATATAAACACTTGGGCCTTGGCCCTTTTCTAATCCCACCGATGTGGGACAAAAAAGGAGCACAAAAGTCAACATCTCAGTGGCGGAACCAGGATTTTTTCTCAGGGAGCCAAAATTTTTAATGTAAGAGTATTATTTTTTAATATGAAAATGACGTAAAATAGCAATTTTTATAATATATATAAAATTGTAAGTTTACAAAATATTAGTGCCAAAATCGCAATACTATAAAAGTTCATACAAATTTATTTGGTGATAACACTATTCAACTCAAGGATTTGGAAGGTTAAATAGTCTTTCCATCCAAATTTTGTATAATCCATAAGAGTTTGTTAAAGTTTATGGACCATAATTCAAAATAAATTATTTTAAGGTCACATCTTTTTTCTGAAAATTCAATTGAGTATAGCTCTGTCAATTTAAAACCTTTTTGGGTTATTATATATGTGCTATATATATATGATTCAAGTCTACTCAAAATAATATTGTAAAAAATGAATTGTTCTCACCTTAATTGAGGAAGATAAAAATATAAATGCATCATGTTTATGTGAGCCTCTAGCCAAAATTTCATCTTTTTCCTTCACATTCCCTCTAATGTACTCTCTCTTTTTATTCTTTCTCTCTTTTCTCTTTTCGATAGATACCTCAATCCATTTTCCAAAATTTTAATGTTAATTTGTTCCTTCAATTTTATTGTTAAATTAGAAATACCGATCTTTAGAGTGGTTGTGTAAGATATACAATGTATAAAATAACAAGAATGACATTCAAAGGCGTACATTACACAAAGTGGTGATCTCAATAGGGCAAAATGCAGAGCATATTTTAAAAAACTGTCCGTTAGGTTAGATGAATTGCTTATCAATTTCATGTTCACAAAAAATCACAATGATCCAACGGTCGATTTATGAAAAGTTGACTAGGGAAAAATGACGATATTTTGAAGAGCAAATTAAATGTAATAATTTTTCATAGTGACATTTTTAAGAAACCAACCGTTGGATCATTGTGATTTTTTACAAACATGAAGTTGACAAGCACTTCATCTAATCTAACGGTCAGTTTTTTAAAATATGAGCTACATTTGACCTTATGAAGCTTTATGTAAGATATAATTTATAATAACATCCCTATATATATATATATATATTTCAAAAAGTCGGGGGGGCCATGGCCCCCTACCCTAACCTTTGGTTCCGCCACTGGTGTATCTTATTTTGTATTATGATTTGATGAAACTTGCGTGAAGTAAACTAAATTATATACTTCTGAGTAGAGAAAGAGTGTTCAAATAGCCAGTGATATATTTATCATTGCGACTTCTTGTCATTTGTATGTTGTATCATGTCGTAAAAACTTATAGAAGTCTTTTCCATCCAAGTCTTTTTTGAAATGCAATTAAGATGAAATACTCAAACGCGTCATTAAATGTTTCTTTTTCTTGTCAGGATGCACAAAAATGTTAATGGAAAACGATAAAGTTCCATATATATATATATAAATATATATCCTTAATTAGTTGTCCAGGATCCTGGGCCAACAGGTTTTTCTGGGTTTGAGCCCTAGCAACTACTGCTGAATTCAGTAGTTCCAAGCCTACGCTTCAGTGCCCTCAGCACGAAATGCTCCCTGGTGGCAAATTTACCATTAAGGATATCTATAATTCCAAAAAAAATCCCACTAACTTTTACAAAAATTCATCTCCACTGCCCGGCCAATCCAAAAAAACCTCAAGTCCTCATACAATGATGATATAATTCAGTTATATATAATTGATATAAACTTATGAAGTTTGAATTGAAAAAACCCACAAAGGTACCTGCCTTGGTTGTGTTTGGAAAAACCAACAAAGGTACCTGCCTTCCGTGTACATGCCATGTGTGTGCAACCAAATGCCTTTTAAAAATAAAAATTGCCTTTTAAAAATACTATTGTTTTAATTTAATTCTATTTCTTTCAGGAAAATTAAATTGTTTAAGTGAAAGCATGTAGAAATAAATTGTTTCAGGAGCCAAAGGTAATGTTTGTTTGAGAGATTATTTGTTCACCTTCAAATTGTTTGTGGCATATAGTAATTTTATTTTTAGTTCTTAAAAAGCTAAAGAGTAAGAGATACTTAAAGAAGTATTTCTTTATAGTTTCACGGTATATGGGATTATTTGTTCAACCTTAACATAGACCCAAAAAAGAATTACATATAAGGATTTTACTTCAAAAAATAAGTGTTCGATCATATGCTATTTCACTCGGGATACATTTTCTAGTCATTTTTTGTTTGTGTTATATAGAGTTTTCCCTTTTAAGTTTTATAAAATAAAAGTTTAAGAGATTATTAAAGCATTAAACATTTGTAGTTTAACATTATAACAGAGTTTATTGGGTGAACTTCAAAAAAATTTCGGAATTGTATTCCAAATAAATCCTTTTACCTTCATTTAATACCAATGAGATCGAGGATATGGTAAAAATAAATAAATAAAGTATGTCCGAATCATTCACCATATCATTTGGGATACACTTTTAAGAACTTGCTATGTTAGCATGATAGGTTGGGTCAACACCCAATCATATATATCATGCCATATGTTTTTTTTTTTTATTATTATTATATAAGACATAGTAAAATGTTTTATGTCTAAAAATATTTGTCCTAAAAATATATTTCAAATGACGTGGTAGATGAAATTGTCAAATTGCCAAGAAAGTTTAAAGTTATTATAAGGCGTTGATGAAGAATCATTTCAAATATTATTTAAGTTTACTAATTCTGATATCAAAGGCACCTAACACCATCATTACTTGATGAGTGAGCCTCATAAGAAATATCTTTTTTTTTTTTTTTGATAAGCAATACATTAAATTATATTAAGATTAAAAAGAGTTACAATCAGCCCACAACAACACCACCACCAAACACCCTCACAAGACCCAGAATCAACAGCTATCAAACAATCCACCAGCACCCAAGACACATCTCATCCTACACCCAAGCCCAACCAGACAAACTACAGAACCCAATACCCAAAGCAAAAAGCCTACACATGACAAAATCCATTTTCTCCATTTAACTCCAAACCCCAAAGAAGCCATCATCGTATCCAAAAAATTCCAATCAACACAATCATAGGCCTTCTCAAAATCAGCTTTGAAGATCACACATTTCTGCTTATTCTTTTTAACAAAAGCACCACTTCATTAGCAATCAAGATCCTATCTAGAATTTGCCTTCCACCGATAAATACCCCTGCACTTCTCCAATAATTTCAGGAAGAACCCTTTTCATCCTGGCTTGGGAAAGAGAGATATAAAAATGGAATTGAGACCATTAGGAAAAATAGCATATTGAAGGAAATCACCCACAAAAGCAAATATGTCATCTTTTAAAAAGTACCAATCCACCTTTGATAAAATTGAAATTGAACCCACCTGAACTGGTGCTTATCCACCCTCACAAACCAAAATCGCCTCAAAAATCTCCTCTTGTGAGATATATCTTTCTAACCATAACTAACTGGAATCACCTGTTTTTTACCACCGCATGAAATAACTTAGAATTTTATTCCCAGTTTTCAACCATAAATCTCTAGATCTCTGCCTTGAGAAAATCTCATCATCACTATAAGCTTCCCAAAGAGACTGTTTTAACTTGAGCAATTTATATTTTCCGTCAGAGAACAAACCTCTAACTTCTTGAATTTTTTCCAACTATACCAGCTTCAAGCAGGCTTCTGGAATACTATTCCCAATCAATCCAAAAAATCGATTAATTCCAGACCACCAAAGCCTTCTTTAAAAACAAATTTTCTTTTGAAGTATGAACCCAGCCCTCCCATTGACAGAGCATACTACCCATTTCTTTTCAACAAAACACCAAAAAAACTATATGCTGCATCCATGCATCAATAAAACAGAATGGTTTTGAACCCCAATTTTTTAGCACTTCACCAAGCAAAATAGGACAATGAACTGACAAGCCCTTAAGTAACCCCCATTGCTTGAATCCAAGGACGACATACAACATGAAAACATTTTGAATGAACTGATAAGCCCCTCGATACAACATGAAGACAATTTTGAATTAAATTTTTCTATCAACAACAGCTTGTGCTCTCTTCAAAAATACTTCCTTATCTTCTTGTTTATCGATTAAATCCGGATCGCAACCCAAATTCCATATATCTTCAGCCTCCTTTCAACGAGCTCTGTTTCGATTTTCAATACCACTATCTGAAATTACATCTTCTGCCCCAAAGATTGCTTCTGCCCCAGAGATTGAATCTGAAGAACGCTTTCTAGTCGATTTCCTGTCTTTGTTTCTTCTCAAAATCTTTTTTGCAACTTTCTTTTTACTTCTTCTCCCACCTTTCCTTTGATCAAGAAGATCTTCTAAAGACCTACTCTTTCTACCACGACATTGAAACTGAGAAGCATTTCTTGATTGAGAATTTGGAGTTGCTAATTCACTAGAATCTTTGATTTTAACCTCCTCCCGAATGTCTTCACAATTGAGCCCTGTGTCATGTGATTCGAAACATATTTTTGTATCACCCTCCTCACGCTCTGTTTGGTTGAAAACTTCCAGATTGGATATATAATTACTATCCTTTCTCTGTGATGGATTTATAACCCCAAATTCCAACCCAACTAAAGGACCACCTTTTACTTGTTGCGACCCATCTCCACGACCTAATTATGATTCAACAATTGAGGAAATCACCCCAACGTTACCATTGGTACCAACATTATTTACCTCATCTCGTCCAATTCCCATACCCAACTCCACTTCTTCATAAATAGTCATATCATTAAAACTGTTCTTGGATGAAAACCCAGCATTCTTTCCCAACAAATCAGCTTCGATTACTGAAACATCCTTTCTTCTTTCCAAAGAATTCAAATTAGAATTCTGCAAATTTGAATCGGCCAGCTCATCTGACTCCACATCCTCCAAATCCTTTCCACTTTTACCATACCTATCCACATCAACAACTCCCACCTCCAGAACATTACCCTTACCGGGACAAAGTCTGATAAAACTCCATTACAATAGATTTTTTCCTGGGAATTAATACTACAATCTCTACAACCCCCATCAGACAGGACTCTCGAAACATCAGAACTGTTATCGCAAAATTCCCCCAGGACCCAAGTAAAAGGGCAACCTGATTTTTCTCTAACTCTTATAGGATAAAAACTATCCTCGACTGTAAGACCCCGAAAAATTTTTTTTAGCATATATATATATTTTTATCTATTTAAATATGTGATTGTGTTATATTTTAAATATACACTTGGCATTTTGCCAATGGGCAATAAAATGTGCCATGTGGTCATCAATTGAGAAGGGTGCATGAGAAATTATGTACACCCTTGGGTGCCATCTAAAATGTGAATGGTGGATATATATGAATGGTGGATGAATGAAAAAATGGAGGATGAGAATGATGGATGAATATAAGAGTGGTAGATAAATTTAAGAATGGAAGATGAGAATAATGGATCAATATAAGAGTGGTAGATAAATTTGAGAATGGAAGATGAGAATGATGGATGAATATAAGAGAGGTAGATATATTTGAGAATGGAAGATGAGAATGATGGATGTATGTAAGAATGGTGGATAAATTTGAGAATGGAGGATGAATTATTTCTCTATAAATACCACCTTTCAAATGCTAATGAATACACAAGTAGTAGAGAAGAAAGAAATTAGAGAAAGAAAGAGAAAGAAAAGAGAGTGAGAAGTACTCTTTGAGTTGGCAAGGAGTAAGCAATTCTTGAAGTTCAACACATGCACAACCAAGGTAGGGTTCTACTATCTTACATATTTCATGTTGAGTTTGAAAGAAAATAAGGATTTCTTGTCTTCTTTAGAAGTAGAAATCTTCTTTGATAAATTCATGCAAAATGAATTTGGCTTGAGGTTGAAAAATAAAGTTCATATACGTTGAATTTTTCAAATTTCAATTCATAATAGTTTTAGTATAGAAATTCTAATTAAATGTAGAAAAATCGTTTTTGAGCAAGGTTTGTTGGAATAATCTCCTAACTTCTAAATTTGTTTCCAATAAAAATTTTATGAAGAAATGATGTGATTTACTATTTTTCTTTGATTTTAGAAATGGTTGTTACACAGCAGGTAATCAAACTGTTTTTGTGTATCAACTTGAATTTAAAATCGGATGATGTTCCACTCATTTTAAAATCTTGAAAATTTCGGGAGGTATTCATACGTGAATCTAGTTTCTACCTGTAAAATTTCACATTTTTATTCGAAAAGATGAATTTTTAAAAATTCAAATACTATTGCTGGGTTGAACAAATATATATATTTTCAGCTTTTTGTTTTGAGATGCTAAATAGTATTTTAGCACAAGAAAATACTTTTTCCTTGAAGCATTTCGAGTTTATGAATAATATCGACAGGAGAATGGTTTTATTTTATGGGATATATATATATATTATATATATGTCAATGATGTTGATAATTCAATTGAGTGAGAATATTGAATTGAAGTATTTCTTTAGATACCTAAGGGTATTTATACAAATTAGTTGAGATATCTGGAAAAAATGGATACTGTGGACTTAAGGTAAACCCCTGAGAATGAATATATTGCTTAGGGAACTGTGTTGACCTATATTCGGTAATGATATATATTACGAATGGTGATGTGATTATCTTGATTCTTTTAAAATCAAGTATGAGATAATAATAAAGATTATAACATGCTGTTATTGTTTATTATGAATAACATAATGCATATGGCGCATGTTATTTATGATGCATAAAATATATGCATGTGATATTTGCCACACTAATTGCAAAATAAATTGGCATATGGCAATGTGGTTGTGATATATTGGAAAGAAAGTGATTGGGCTTATAAGTAAATTCCATACATCTCCTAGTAACAATGTATTTTGAGAAAATAAAACCGTGCGCTTGTTATGTAGACATACTTGTATGGGCATGTATGTTGTGCGTACAAGTAAAGCAAGAAATATTGTTATTTGGAGAAGTATGGAGAATTACAAAGGCACAGTTACAGGTAGTGGCTCAAGTTGATTCATATGTATATCATTGATATAACTGTTGAAATGAAATATGTATGAGCTGATATACTATGAAATGTATGCATGAAATGTAATACATGAATTGTTGATATAAGATGTATGCCCTATGTATTGCATGGAATAATTACAACTGGCATGAGACACAGTTACATGTGAGATATATTGCATGGAAAATCATATGCATTTGTGATTATTTACGTAACTGTGGCGACGTGGAATTGAGATACCATCGATGGACAAAAGATCCTGGTAACAGTTAGTGCACTAATATATCACCCTTGCTAAAAATAGTACGTAAATCCTCTTGTCAATGAGTGGCAATCGTGGTAGGTCCTAAAAAGGCGGGGACTGGGTGATATACATCCTAAAAAGGCGGGGATGCTGTTGTGGTAAGATGGTTGAGTACCTTAAAAATGAGGTAGCCATCTGTTATGATGAAATGGTAAATCCTAAAAATAAGGTTGCTATTTGAGTACTGATATCCGTTTTACAAGAAAGACAGGACAGAGAAGATGGCAGACATGATTGCAGGAGCATTGCATTGTATATCTATCATATGCATAAAATATGATTATTTTTATAAAAATGAGATGAATATATCATGAAATTTATCAATGAATAAGGATATTATATGTGATGTTTAATTGATGATGAGATTTATTGATGGATTTAAAAATCCTGACGTTTCTTTTAAAAGCATCATGTGATATTTGAGGTTTACGAACCTTACTGAGCAATAGTGGTTTTCGCTCACCCCGTTTATACTCGAGAAATCCCAGCCCGACTTTCTGGAATGTCTACTGGCGCCAGGGTTGCGCTATGCACACCTTGAGTAGACCTCATTCTCCTAGCCATACTCCTTCCTTGTTCACACAATGTTTCAAATCAACACACAGTAAAAGATCATTTCATATATATATATATATATACACACACACATATATTTGCCCCAATCCCCAACTCTTAATAAAGTTACTATGACTTTATATATAGGGTCTTACTAAAGGCAAACTCGCCCCCCTTCGGTTTTGGACATCCCTATCCAAACCTGAAACCATAGGTACCAAAACTCAGTAACTTATTTATTGACAGTGTTTCTCTTTCGTGACTAATACTCGCTCAACCAAGAGCTTTGATACCAAACTTGTAACACCCCACACAGGGTAACCCCTATGCAGAAATGATACAATAACATAAAACATCTAACACTCATCTTTGGATAATTCCAATACAAATTTAAGAGTTTTATAAAATACATAAAGTGCGGAAAATACTACATTCCAAAATATAAAGACAACAATGAGTACTAGTATATAATGTGAGTACAGTCCCGTAATGTACTCAAAACATTCTCATACTACAACTCTAAATGAGTATTCACAGAGAGTAACATTGTCATGTCCATCCTCAGAAAACCCATAACTTCCAAATTCTTTCTTCCAAGTTACTGACTTGTTGATCCTGTGGGGGAGAAAAGAACCAAGTCCACCGGCCGTTGACCAAACCATGCGACTTATGGAAAACTTCTTTCAGAGAATGGATCAGCATGTGACAGGAAGACAACCTGTACCTGCGGTTGGCGATACTTTATTGCCAAGATTCTTGGCACTGAAGCCAGACAGGTTCGATGGGCAAGGGGGCCCAACACTGGCCTTACAATGGATACAACGTCTGGAAAATATCTATGAAGGGTTATTGTGCACAACTGAAGAAAAAAGGCGATTGGCAGTATTTCTATTAGATGGTGAAGCTAGGGACTGGTGGATCTCAGCAAAAAGCACCGTGGAAAATGTTGGAATAATGACTTGGGAAGAATTTACAGATATCTTTCTAGCTAAGTATTTTCCAACAATTGAAAAAGAAAAAAGGGAAATGGAATTTATGACTCTGAAACAAGGACAGATGACAGTAATAGAGTATCAAAATAAGTTCGAAGCATTGTCTCATTTCGGGCTACACTTAATTGATACACCGGAGAAAAAGACCCGCAATTTTGTGAAGGGACTAATCCCTCAACTCGGAAGATTATTGGTGGGAGACTTTGACTTGAGCTATGCGGTTGCTGTTCGAAAAGCTTTGCACATGGAGGACTACCACAAGAAGAGTAGGAAGGAGACAGAGTTACGTGGAAAAGGAAAAGCTCCTCAGGTTCGCGGATCATCAGGACCTAATAACAAAAGGAGGAAGATTTAAGGAAATTTCTCTAAGGTGGGAGTGCAAATCCCTCAGAAGAATGCGTCGACATCCGAAGTGATCTGCTATAATTGTGGTGAGAAAGGACACATTTCAACTAAGTGTCCAAAACCATCAAAGCTGACGTGCTATAACTGCGGAGGAGCGGGCCACAAGAGTAAAGATTGCAAGAAGCCGAAGGCAAAACCTGGACCACCTCAACCTGGAGAACGAGTAAACGCTTTGGCAATTATTTCTGATAGCGTGAAGATGGAAGGTACATTTACAGTTTTTCATAGTTGCGCTACGACTTTATTTGATACTGGTGCTACACGTTCATTTATTTCTTCATCATATGTGAATACCTTGGGTATAGAAACAACACCGTTAGATACGATTTTGTCGGTCTCTACGCCCTTGGGGGATAAGACTGATTTGACATGTACGTGTAAGGACTGTGATGTCCGAATAGCCAGTAGAGTGATGCCTGCTGACTTGATTCTTCTACCAATGAAGAATTTTGATGTGATGCTTGGTATGGATTGGCTGACAACCTATGGTGCTAAATTAGATTGTCAACAGAAAACAATTAAATTCTTTACTCCAGGGTCACCCGAGCTAGTTTTTCAGTGTTCTCCTAGGGTAGATACCTTTATTTCTGGGTATTTAGCATCCCTAGAGGATTCGAGTAGCTCGCAAAATTTAGATCGAATCTCTGTAGCTAGAGAGTATAAAGACGTATTCCAAGAAATTCCAGGACTACCACCGAAGAGGGAGATTGATTTTTCAATTGAGCTAATTCCTGGAACGAATCCTATTTCAATTTCTCCTTACCGAATGGCTAAGCTGGAATTGGTGGAATTAGACAAACAACTGAAGGAACTTCTAAGGCTGGGTTTTATACGAGAGAGTACGTCTTCTTGGGGATCGCCGGTGCTGTTTGTTAAGAAAAAGGACGGATCGTTGCAGATGTGTGTGGATTACCGGCACTTAAATCAGGTCACTATCAAAAATAAGTACCCACTACCCCGTATAGTGATTTATTCGATCAACTACAAGGAGCAGCAGTATTCTCAAAGATCGACTTACGATCCGGATATCATCAACTATTGGTGCGTGAATCTGACGTATCCAAGACAGCCTTCTGCACGCGTTATGGACTTTTCGAGTTCTTGGTGATGCCGTTCGGAGTTACTAATGCTCCAGCTATCTTCATGGACCTGATGAATCGCGTATTTCGACCTTACTTGGACAAATTCATTATCGTGTTCATTGACGATATACTAATTTACTCGAAGACGCTACAGGACCACGAGCAGCATCTACGAATAGCTTTACAAACGCTAAGGGAGCATAAATTGTACGCCAAGTACGAGAAGTGCGACTTTTGGCTCAATGAGGTGAAATTTTTGGGACACATGGTATCGGGAGAAGGAATCAAGGTGGACCCCTCGAAGGTTGAAGCGGTGCTTGAGTGGAACCAACCCACTACTCCGACTGAAGTCAGAAGTTTCTTGGGACTAGCAGGTTACTACCGAAGATTCATAGAAGGATTTTCGAAGATTGCTTTGCCAATGACTCGTCTGACTCGAAAAGACGTGGCGTTCGTATGGGATGTTAAATGTGAACAGGCTTTCCAATTGCTGAAGGAGAAATTGACCACCGCTCCTGTTCTAATGCTTCCTAAAGACGGTGCTAGATTTACTGTGTACAGTGACGCTTCGTATCAGGGTCTAGGATGTGTGCTAATGCAAGAACAAAGAGTTAACGCTTACGGCTCACGGCAGTTGCGATCTCACGAACTCAACTACCCGACGCATGATCTAGAATTGGCTGCAGTGGTCTTTGCACTTAAATTGTGGAGACACTATTTGTATGGCGAGGAGTTCGACCTGTACACCGATCACAAAAGCCTAAAGTACCCGTTCTCTCAAAAGGAGTTAAACATGCGGCAAAGACGATGGATGGAGCTGATGAAGGATTACAACTTCGCTCTACAATACCACCCAGGAAAGGCAAACGTGGTAGCTGATGCGCTGAGTCGTAAACCTCGCGGAATCATTGCACTTCTAATGATACAAGAATGGAAACTACTGGAGAAATTGGCAGAGTTCGACTTCCGTGTTGAACAGCAAAATGGTGAAGTTCGACTCTTTTGCTTGGACGTGTACCCGCACATCATCGAGGAAGTAATTAATGCACAACCTCAAGATACGAAACTGCAGAAATGGTTCAAAGCCATGGCTGAGAAAGAACCCGAAACTTGGAAAACTGGAAGAGACGGAGGTCTGAGGACACGAGGGAGGCTCTGTGTGCCCGATGTACCTGAATTAAAGGAGAAAATCCTTGGTATAGCACACCGTTCCAAGTATTCTATACATCCAGGAAGTACCAAGATGTACAAAGACTTACGAAGACAATTCCAGTGGAAAGGCACAAAAGCGGACGTGGCTAAATTCGTGGAGTCATGTTACACATGCCAAAGAGTAAAGGCGGAACATCAGAAACCACCGGGATTGCTCCAACCTTTGGAAATACCTGTGTGGAAATGGGAGCACTTATCCATGGACTTTGTTACTGACTTGCCAAGGTCGAAGAAAATACACGACGCTAGTTGGGTAGTAGTAGATCGATTGACAAAATCCGCGCACTTTATCGCCTATAGTATGAATTATTCGGTAGAAAAGTTGGGAAAGCTATATGTTGAATGCATTGTTCGTTTTCACGGCATTCCAGTCTCAATCATATCCGACAGAGATTCTCTATTCAGATCTGGCCTATGGAAAAGTTTGCAAAAAGCTTTCGGCACATAAATTAAAATGAGTACGACAGCACACCCACAAACTGACGGTCAAACGGAGCGAGTAAATCAAGTCCTTGAAAACATGCTACGAGCTTGCGTTTTAAACTTTGGAGAATCGTGGGAGGATTCTTTACCACTGGTAGAATTCTCATACAACAACAGCTATCATGCAAGTATCGGAATGGCACCTATTGAAGCTCTGTATGGCAGACCGTGTAGGTTACCTACTTGTTGGGGAGAAGTTGGCGAAAGATCCTTCTAGAAATCGAAATTGGGGAAATTATATCCTAACTTGGGTCCTGAAATTATTCAAGAAACCTCAGAGAAAATTGATATCATCCAAGAACGGCTACAAGCTGCTCAGAACAGACAAAAACATTATGCAGACAAAGGTAGACGGCCAATGGACTACGAAGTTAGGGATGGAGTTCTTTTGAAAATATCGCTCGTAAGAAGTCTGGTCCGTCACAAAAAGAAGGGAAAGCTATCGCCACGATATGTAGGCCCGTTTCCAATCATAGCTAAGATCGGAACAGTAGCTTATCGACTAGATCTACCTAGGGAGCTTGCCGGGATTCACAACGTATTTAATGTATCTATGCTGAAGAAGTATGTTCATGATCCGTCGCACATTATTGATCACAGCGATCTCAAGGTGAATGAAAATGCAAAGTATGTTGAGAAACCATTCAAAATATTAGATCGTGAGGTGAAGAAGATTCGCACGAAAGAGATACCATTAGTCAAAGTACAATGGAATCGACATGATGAAGGAGAAGCTTCTTGGGAAGTAGAGTCTGAAGTTCATAAGAAGTATCCTTATCTATTTGCTGATGACTGATTTCGGGGACGAAATCCCGATTAAGGGGGAGGTATTGTAAGACCCCGAAAATTTTTTTTTAGCATATATATATATATTTTTATCTATTTATATATGTGATTGTTGTTATATTTTAAATATACACTTGGCATTTTGCCATTGGGCAATAAAATGTGCCATGTGGTCATCAATTGAGAAGGGTGCATAAGAAAGTATGTACACCATTGGGTGACATCTAAAATGTGAATGGTGGTTATATATGAATGGTGGATGAATGAAAGAATAGAGGATGAGAATGATGGATGAATATAAGAGTGGTAGATAAATTTGAGAATGGAAGATGAGAATGATGGATGAATATAAGAGTGGTAGATAAATTTGAGAATGGAAGATGAGAATGATGGATGAATGTAAGAATGGTGGATAAATTTGAGAATGGAGGATGAATTATTTCTCTATAAATACCACCTTTCAAATGCTAATGAATACACAAGTAGCAGAGAAGAAAGAAATTAGAGAAAGAAAGAGAAAGAAAAGAGAGTGAG
>JAESVK010058768.1:0-21990 GCA_017140935.1 Hamamelis virginiana | reverse complement strand
CTCCCACGCCTCTCAATATTACATCACAAACATTATAATTCATGAATGAGAAAGAGAAGACATGACAAACTATATAAAAACATACTGCATATCACTACTTTACGTTAGAATGCTATTTTATATTGCCCAAAAAATGAATCACAAGTGTAACATGGTACGAAATAGTACTTTAAATTTTAACCCTTTACCTCCTCTCCATGTCAACCATCAATCCGAATGCAATCCATTGGCCATGCAACTGTAGTTCCATAAGCTTCATCAAGGGTTAAAAACTCGCGTGTTGGACGAGGCAAGGCAACATCTCTGACAAGTATTTCATCCACCCAAACCCTATAGTAACCATAACCAAGTGGCACGTGGTGCACACTACTGGTAGGATCTGTAGATGAAATCTTACCCCGTGCCACATCAATTTTGTCCCCAATCCAATTGATCAAAGTGCATGCGGCATTCTCCAACGAACCACCACCAAGAACCTCTGTTCCTGCCTGTTGTGCCTAGCATTGGGAGCATGAGAGGAAAAAACGTTAGATGATCTATGAGTAAAGCATATATATAAACAATTTTGATTTATACAAATTTACCTGCCCACTAAAGTTTGCACTAGGCATTGTACTACTTTGTGTCTGGCCCTGCAAAAGTATGGATATTGCATTATAAACAATTATGTTATAAATCACATGTTTTAATCTCACATTTTATATCTAAGTTGTCCGCTTACCAATTGTATGTCAGCTGAAGCCAGAGCTGCCTCCATCAACCTTAACCTTTCAGCCAAATCACTGAACCCGCTTACCTGTTGCTTCAGTTCCTGTATCTCATCTCTCATCACTTGATTGGTTCTGTTTGATTGGATTGTTGTGCGAAGCATAGACGGCGTAACCCCAAACCCCATCCTACGTACTCTTCCTGGGCGCTCACGACCAAATACGTGAGTTAGGGCATCATCGTCAATGCCGGTGGGGTTTTGGCCTGCAGGAGATTGTGAATATTGGTCCATTTGTTCCTGCACGTACCATTGTTAATATTTATATGACAATATCTATTTACATTATATGTAAAACAGAAAATCACTTACAATATATTGGGCAACTTGGTCACTAACTGGTTTGTCTTTTGGAGCATAGCCTTTTTTCCACACTAAAACTCGATCCACTGGTGGATCTTCAGCTGTACAATTCTGTTTCTACAATTAATGTATGGGACATTCCATATTTGATCATTCTATATTGGCTATAAAGGAGCTTTATAGCCAACAAGACTATGTGGACACTATTCCAGAAAAGCGAAGGAATGATCAAATAATTCCTCAACTCACATAAGATAATTCCTCAACTAACGTAAGAACAGCAATTTATTAGTGGGAAAAAAAGGAAAAGACTCAACTGCAATCCAAATCAATAAAGTTCCATACTCAAGTAAGACATATTTAAAAGAGAAAAACAGTCAATGCCTAACTAATATCCAATACCATGAGACAAGATCCAGGAAGAAGTACCTGATATATGACACCACTTGGAAGCCGATTTTTTATCACTTCACTGCACACACAAAACAACCCCCCCGGGGCGGAAGGAAAAAAAAAAAAGAGGAAAAACCCAGAAAAAAAATTAACTTCACAATCATTCATTTTCTTCACTATATTGAAATCTCTACAGTGATTATACAATTAAATAGAAATCAGGTATACATGTAGTTTTAAAGAGATAAATATTGTTGAAACATTTACAAAGGTAATGTTATAGCCTCCAAATCACATGTACAGTGTTTGCAACTGGGCTGAGGTTCTAACTTCAGTAAAGTAGTTCCAATTCCAAAGCAGTTCGTTCAGGGTGAAATCAAAGTTTAATTTTCAATTTCCATTCACTTTGCAAATTAATTTCACCTTCAAAGTTTAATTCACCTTCAAAGTGACCAAAGTTTCACCTCAAGTTGATGTTTGAGTTTCACTACCCATGAACAGACATGGTGTGTTTGGAAGCAGATTTTAAATTAAAATTATAATCAGAATACATTATAGCACAAAAATTGCCTCCAAAAACACCCATAATCTAAAAATTCAAAAACAGAACATTAAAAAGCAATCAGTAATCTGTTTTGTCTTACAATGCAGACGTGACTGCTTTTTTTATTAGTGGGATGAGTTATTACTAATATAAGATTAATATAAGATTAACTCTTAAATCATGCAATTTAATATAAGATTAACTCTTAAACAGAACACACTTAAATCATGGAATTTAATATAAGATTAACTCCATAGATTGGAATAGCACAAAAAAATTCAAAGAGAATGGTCATTTTTTAAAATCCTTAGCTCCAACATGGTTCTGATTATCTAAGGAAATTGGCTTCTTATGCATTAACTACACTTATCAACATTCACTGCTTATTCTTATCAGAAGCATGACTAATTTCAATCTAGCATGAGATTAGTATGAAGGCCAGCATACAAATAGTTTATTGAAGATTAATTGTTCAAGCAGATTATATCATCTTTGAAAGCAAGCTATAGACATTAAACATGCAGTCAGCTAATGTCCAAGGAAAATATAGTTAGTTTGTGAGACTTTTTTGTGTAAGACAGAAATTTTTTTTATATCCCTTATCTTAGTTTCATATATTGTTGCCTTATTTTAAAATCCATCCTATAAGACTTGTGTAGCATCCCACCATCATAAAAAGGCATCTGCCTATGATATAACTTACATCAGGAAGATTTTTTTAAAATTTCTGAGTACCAACACTTTATTCTAAATTTCCAACCCTAATAAGAACAGGACACACTAAGCTGGATGCTCCATTCTAAGTACTAATTAATAACAGCGGGAGGATGGCAATCGAGCCGATCTTACAAAGACATTAATGTATTAATAAATCTTCTTCTATTATGCATGTGAGTTTTTGTCTTTATTCCATTCCATGTTGGATCAGTTTGTTGGGTTCTTTATTGGTGGGTAATATGCAAATTATCCTAGCTATGCAAGTGGATTGCACTTGAGTTAATAACAAGTGAACTTACAATATGAATAAGTTATCAAAGAAGGTTTAGATCAGAGGTCTCACGCTAATCTGTAATCTATCTCAAATTTTCCCAGAAAGTCGAACAGTCTAAAATAATTTAGAATTTAAGGGCTATAATTGATACTACACAATTTCAAAGCTAGTGAAGTTTTTTCCTAATGTCTGTGGTTCTTAGAACTTCATTTTTTTTTCTACTGTATGTTACAGGAGCGCCTAAGGAAGCTTAAGACAGAACATGGAAAGGTTCAACTGGGAAACATTACTGTTGATATGGTAAAGATATTCTTGTGTATTAATAGATCCGAAAGTCAAATTTCCATTCCTCAATTTCTCGGTAACCAAACAAATGGTAAAAGAAATATAAAAAATGAAATAGAAATTAACAGATCCATAAATAACAGATCCGAAATTCATAAACGAAAGAGAAGAGAGGGAGATGCTCGCGAGATACGTACCTCAAGGATGTCGGAGATGATTGGGGCCAACGTCGACAGCAAATTGAGACTATGTTTGACTAGGGTTTGATGGAGAATCCTTGTGAGGCCTCCCTTTCTTCTCTTGAAGAACAGATCTACAGATCTACAAATTGAGACCAAATCGAAAGATCTACAGATCGGCAGCTTAACAATGTTCGGCGGCGAGGAGGCGAGACTGCGGTGCGGTGAACGGCGGAGCAAAGATGAAGGGTCCTGTGCTGTGAACGGCGGAGCAGAGCTGAAAGGTCCGGTGAACGGCGGAGCAGAGTGAGGTCTTCGGCTGAGATCGAGTTAGGTCTTCGACTGAGAAGATTAGGGCGCGGGGAAAGAAAAGAAAAAGAGGGAAAGGAAAATAAAAGAGAAATTTCGCGGCATATTATTTACGGCGTTTATAAAACGTCAAGACTACCTATAAGTTTTTACGGCGTTTAAAAAACGCCGAGAATACCAATATCTTTTCACGGCGTTTAACAAACGCCGAGAATACCACCTTTTTACGGCGTTTAACAAACGCCGAGAATACTAACTCACTTTTTACGGCGTTTAACAAACGCCGAGAATACCTACACATTTTTACGGCGTTTAACAAACACCGAGAATAAATTTACTTTTACGGCATTTAAAAAACGTCGCCAATTCATTTACGACTTTTGTTAAAAACACGGGATGGATGAGTGGAGGAAACTAGGGCGCGGGGAAAAGAAAAGAAAATGAGGGAAAGGGCAATTTCGCGGCAGACTTTTTACGGCGTTTATTAAACGCCATTAATACTATACCTTTTTACGGCGTTTAATAAACGCCGTAAATACTAATGCTCTTACGACTTATATTAAAAAACACGGGATGCATGACTTTTTTAACCACTTTTTACGGCGTTATATATAAACGCCGTAAAAAAACGCCGTAAATACCCCTTTTGTTGTAGTGAATTATCGGTAATTGGAATGATGATGCAGCCTATGTTTTTCAGTTTGAAGCCCTTATCGATAGCCATTAAACAAATATCGGTAATTGAAGTGGTGCAGCATTCCACAGTTTTGCTGAGTGAAGTCATTATCGATAAGTCACATACCTCATTATCGATAATGAGGTGACTTCAGTTCAAGCCCAGTCCCCAGTTCATGACCATTTTCGATATGTTCATCCACTATTATCGGTAATGGATTGAAGTATTCGATGATCCAGAAGTCTGCAGAGAGCCATTACCGATAATTGTATTCCTAATTATCGGTAATGGGCGCCGCCTTAGCCAAAATATCTCGAGTTTTTTACTTTTTGAAGGGCAAAATTGTATTTCCTTAGTCTTGTATATAAGCATTTTTTTGCCCTGATCTATATGTATGTATTTTTTCATTAACATAGAGATAATTAAGGTTTTGTAAAGGTTTATCTTCTTCTTTTCTAATCTTTTCTTCTTCTTAACTTAGATAGTTACTTAGTACATGTTTTAGTTTTAATTTCATCTTGTAATCGTGCTATTATTTAGTTTTAATCTGTAACAAGTACTCAGTTCAGTTTAATTCCATTTTATAGAAATTAATTTTATATTTCTTAGCTTAGATTATGTTTTGAAGTTATTTTACTTTTATCAAAGTTCTTTCAATCATTATGAGTAGCTAATTATCAACTGGAATGAAGAGAGATACTTGATTTATATCTGATGTATTAATTCTCACAAATAACTTAACTAGACAGATTTGGATATTCATAATAAACATAAAATTTATATATGATCCATAAGGAACTGTCAGCTTTTACCATCTGTTGACAGGAGTTCTTGCCACAGGTAGTTCTTAGCAATCAAGGCGTTCCAAGTGTGTGATGTTTGCATTAAATTGTTGCTTATCATGAATATCATATTTTTTGAATAGTTGGTTAAGTTTCTATTGTAAAATTTTCCATCCAGATCACTCTTTAGTGTAACTGGGATGAGTAAAAAAATGTGATGAATTAATACTAATGATATAATTGAGTTGAACTCTAAAATCCAGTTTGTCTATATTTCAGTAAGACTATAAACAATTCTTGTGTATTTTACACAAAAACAAATCTCAATCCACCCATTAATTTTCTTTCTTTTATCTACACTAAACAACTTTTAGAAAGGATTTTCGAGTTTCTCTCTGACTGCTTATCTCTGTGGACACAACCATGGGACTCCATGAAATATTATGCTTGCAACGGTAGATCCTACGCTTGGGATTGAATTGCACTTTATACGCGCAAGCAAAAGCCAATGAATGAAAATGTTTCATGGCCAAAAAGGTTAGGAAAAAATAATAATCCAAAACCATTAGCCTACCCATGGCTAAATTAGGAAGAGTTCATAGTAGTGTTTTGATAGTTCCACCAAAAAATTAAGAGCAAAGCAAAAATTTAAATAATAAAAAATGGCTATTTTGAATCAACTCTTTAAAAATTAATTCTCAATTTTTACTAGGGTTTGGGGGTATGTTAATCCATAATTTTACCTAACCAATAGATGGCTAGTAAGTGGCTTTAATTAAAGTGTTTTAATTCTAGCCAATGATAAATTGACTAATAGAAGATTAATTTTCAAGAAGTTCGAAGCCAATATGGAAATACAAGGTCTAAGGAGTTTGTTGGCATCCAAAATCTTCACTCTTGAATGATAATTATCAAGCTAAATAATGAGTCTTATCTAGATAGGAATATATAGTAGTTGAAGATGATCCAGCTTGAAGACAAAGATGAAACTTGAAGATGAAAATGATCCAATAAGTAGCTAAAGTTGATTAGGAGACTACCACTTAAAAGTTTATAAATAAAGGCCTGAAGACCAACAAAAGATCTCTCTCTCAACACACATCAACTCGGCAAGAGAGCACCCATTTCTTTTACCCTAACTTGGGGTATGGAAGATTCCTTTTAGTCTTTTGCAGTGCTTGGCCCTATGTACGTGGCTCCGTATCAAGGATTTCTTTTATCGATAGTTTGGTCTTTGATACTGCTTGTTCATTTTGACTCCGTATCAAAAGCAACCTTAGTTCGAGGCTAGTTCGAGCTGTTTCTGGATTAAATAGTAGGCTTGTTCCAAAAGCTCGAGGGTAGTTCGAGCCGTAACTCTGTGTGGTGGTGAGTAGTTAATAAAATTCTTTTTATTGTTTACTTCACTCTACAGTCTTCTTCTCCTCCTATTTTCTATTTACTTTTGGTTTTGTGCTTGAAGTTTGCTTATTGTTACGATATATTAGCACTTGGCCTGCTCTCTAAAAAGTCCTCTTAATTGAAATAATTCGAATACGTCGCTTTGATTCGATTCAAACCCAAACATTGAGTTCGAACCTCATCAATTTGATTCGATTATATTCGATTTTCCTAAAAGTAAAAAAAGTGATCGACCTATACATGGACTCGTATTTATATTTGAATTTGTATAATTGTGTTTATGTAAACAGATGGCATGTTGATCGATATACAAACACCAAAGATACTTAAATATGCATACATGCATGAAACAAAATATAAATATAGAGATATTGTATGTACATGATTTCAAGATCAATTCTCTTTGATTATACATATGGTGGATTATGAGTAAAGGGTACGTAAGGAGGAAACCTCCTCTTCAATGATGAAGAGACAAGTATTATCCAAAAAAGAATATATTCTTCGATCTCTCCCTAGCTATGTCTTCTAGTAATTAAGGAATTTACAAAAACAACTCTTTTACAACTTTAAAATGTAAGAAGTAAGATAAGAGTAGTTATTTATCCCATGCTTAATTCCCTCTCTCATGCTCTTCAGATCCCTTGTATAACCACCATTTCAAACTAAGTTTTGAACCGAAGTTTCACATGCATGACTAAGTCTAATATTATAGAAAGTGAATGTGGATGTACTTTTGTCTCTCAAATAATTTCTTTCTGGAAAACCCCATATGTCTTAAAAAAAATTAATTATCATAAAATTAAGTGTATGTCAAATGATATGGCGGATGATCTAGCCCTTCTTATTTTTAGTAAATTCCCTCTTTGATGATAAATGAATTGAAAAGCTTGGATTTGTTTGGGATACTTTTTTGGGAGAATTTTAGGAGATATACGGCATTATATACGTACTTTTCCTTTCTTATTAAATACCAAAACTATTCTTAACACTACCTTGTAATTGGAAAATGACAGGAGATTAAAGCATAATATTTGAGCTTTTTTAATTTTTATCTTCTGTATATCAACTCTTGATTATCACTACCATATGTGTGGCCCTATATGGCCTCTAGTTTAAAAGAAGTGTGCATTATATATGTCTTAATTAAGGACTAATAATAAGCTTAAGTTTAATTTTATAAATCTATTATTGCTTATAGAAATTAATTTGATATGTATATAAGTGATGATTTTCCCCTATTAAGATTACCTTCTGTTCCTCTAAAAATCTACTTATGTGAGATATGTGTGCGCGGGTGTGCTAGGACTAATCAAAGTCCAGAGATCATTGAACACAACCCCAAGCACCTTGCTAGACAGGGAACTTAAGATCGAGAATCTTAAGGCCTAGAAGTTCACTGTTTATGTGATCAGGCGATTGGATGGAAGTCAGAGGTTCTACTTCCTATAAGTCTTTAAAGTGAATGATTAATACAAGAAATTACTATCAATAAATAAAAGTAAAGACATGAGAATGAAATCAGATTGAAATGAACTTGAACTTCATTGATGAAATTAAAATACTTACAAACGATGAGCTTACCAATCCCGTGTAGGTCATGATAGATGCTTGAAAGAAAATAGTACTGGATGCAGAATTAAATACAATGCTGAACTTAAAGTTAAAAGCTTGAACGAAATTGACTGAAAGAAAGAAAATTGTAAGTCATTTGATGCTTGTAGTTTGATTGTTGAAGTTGTTGGAGGTGAGAACGTTGCACTCCATCTTGATTATATATTATACAGCTTCATAATTGAAAAACCGCTCCTCCATGATCATTAACCGTATTGTGCTGCTCCATTCTCTGATCATGGCTTCCCCATGATCTCCTTGATTCATCCATTATCTTGATCGTGGTTGCTCCATGATGACTTTCCAATAGCAGAACGTAGCTTGAGGCTTCCTTCCCAAACGTGGCCTCTTAGCATGGCTAAAATTTCTCAATCATTATCTCTAAGGTAACCAACTCTCATTTAACTCCCTCTAATAGCTTGCCACGTGTCCCACTTCTATCTCCAATTTGACTCGGTCTATTAAACTAAGACTTTTATTAGCTATTTGCACGTGTCCAACCAAATCTATTATTGTGAATTATCTGATAAATTTCCATTAAATGCCACAAGTCCAATTGTAATTGGCCGACATTTTTTAGCGTAAACACGTTCCTTTCTTTTTCTACATGTTATAATACATATATTCTCACAAGGGGTTTTCCCCCTTTTTTCTATGTTCTTTGAAGAGAAAAATTATGGCCAAAGAAAATTCACAATAAGAAGCTGACAAAGGAAGGGAAAGTTCAGGAAAAATAAAATAAAATAAAAAATAAAGGAGGAGAAAATTTTTTTGATAAGCGCATTCGCAGTCCGGGTTACCACGCCACATGGCAGGCAGACGGCATCGTGGAAAACCCTCCAACAATCCCCTCCCTCCTCCACGAGCATGGACGTAGCTAGCATGGGGCAAGGGTGGGTAACCCACCCTGACATTCTGAAAAAATAAATAAATAAATAAAAAATCTATATCACTATCCCATTGAGCTATTTTATTCTGTCATTGATGTGCAACTTCTTGAGCTTAACAGTCGTTTCACTGAGATAAACACTGAATTGCTTCTTAGTGTGGCATGCTTGAGACCAAATGATTCTTTTTCTGCTTTTAACAAGCAACAATTGATTCGCTTAGCTATACTTTATCAAACAAATTTTTCTGCATTCGATCTTGCTGTGTTTGACAATCAACTTGAGAATTATGTTGTTGATATGCGCTCTTCTAGTGACTTTTCACAATTGAATGGGATTGGTGCTTTAGCTCAAAAAAAAAAAAATCATAGTGTGTATCCATTAGTTTACTTGATTTTGATATTTGCAATTACCCTCCCAGTTGTGATTGCCACTGTAGAGAGGGCATTTTCTGCAATGAAAATTATGAAGAGTCGATTACTCAACCGAATGGGCGATCAATTGATGAATGATAGCTTGATTGGATATATTGAGAAAGACATACTTGATGGCATTGATAATGAGGTTATCATACAACACTTTCAAAAAATGAAGACTCGAAGGGGACAATTGTAATCGATTAGTGAATATTTTATTAATATGAATTATTTTTTGATGATTAAGTTTCATTTACTAATGTTTTTTGTGCTTTTGTGCCTTAAATATATATATATAATTTATTAGTTTTAATAGATCAAAACTTCTAATATAACGTGCACCTGATTCAAGATGCATCAGGTGGCCTCTTCTAGAGCAACTTGTTGAGCATATTTTCATAAACTGACCGTTGGATTTGATGCTCCTTTTATGTATATCATGCCTGCCAAAAATCACAGTGATCCAATGGAAACCAACCGTTGGATCACTATGATTTTTGGCAAGCATGATATACATAAAATGAGCATCAGATCCAACGATCAGTTTTCGAAAATATGCTCAACAAGTGGCTCTAGAAGAGGCCACCTGAAGCATCTTGCATCAGGTGCACCTTATATTAGCAACTCTATTTAATAGATACTTTTCATGTTACATTTAAAAGATGAAACCTTAAATTTCATTTTTTTCGCCCACCCTAGCTATAAATCATGGCTACGTCCCTGTCCACGAGGGCACCACGTGGTAGGCGGGCGGCATTGTCATTAGAAGGAAGGTCAGGCGAGCTCAAGGCAAAGTGGCAACATATTCCCAGTGCCACAAGCCTCGCAGAAGCTGGAATCAAATTCAAAAAAAGTCAATCCGATAAATTATTGGATATAAAATTTAGCAATGGGGTGTCGGAAATACCGCCTTTGCTTGTTCAAGAGACAACTCTATTCGAAACATACTCTTATGCAATAGTTCTTGATAATCTCATCAACAATACAAAGGACTTGAATATATATACTCCAGGAAAAAGGTATTATAGATAACTGGTTGAATCCGGAGGAGGCCTTTCAATTCTTCAACAAGCTTTACCATGATACATACGTCAAAGAGTTCTATTATCTTGAGCTTTCCAATGATTTGTGAGACCATTGCAAATGTAAATGGCCAAGATGGCGAGCTACGCTTGTGCAAAATCATTTTAGCAATCCATGGGCAATCGTTTCATTGGCTTTCACGGGTGTTGTAGTGTGGTGCTCTTGACATGGTTTATACTCCTAATTTGACACGGAGTTTGCAAAATCTAGTGTGAGATAGTATTTTGAGAAACTGACCGTTGAATTAGATATTCATCTTATATTTATTATGTATGCTAAGAATTACATTGATGTAACGGTTGGTTTTAACTGTGACAATTTCAGACAGCTTTTTACAATTTATTTTAAAACTGTGTTGTTTTTTAAAAAGTAGCCATTGGATGAGTATGATTTTTGGTATATAAAATGTATATAAATAGAATATCTAATCAAACTGTCGGTTTCTCAAAATACATATTCCATGTTAGGTTTTGCAAACCGCATATCAAATTAGGATATATCAAGGGAGCCTGACCCTATATATATAAATATTTAATGTAATATATGGTTGTGTGCAGTGGTGTGCTTAATTTTCATTCGTTTTTCCAATTCCGTTGATTTCTTCCTTGTGTGTATCTTAATTTGTATTATGATTTGATGAAACTTGTGTAAAGTAAACTAAATTAATCATTGATTTCCATTTGTGCAAATAAGTTGTGTAATTAATATTATATATCATATCGTTGTTTTCCATGTGGGCAGATTGAATTTGTAGGGACGTTGGGTTTATGATTCTATTAAAATTGCGACTAGCTAAAGACTTTTAAGGTACGAAATTTTGTATTGTCTTTAATTTCCTCTGAAAATTCCTGGCATTTAATTCCATGTACGTGTTGTCATTTGTTGTAACAACTTGTAAAAATCTTTTCCATCCAAGACTTTTCCATCCAAGTCTCAAACGCGTCATTAACTGTTTGTTTTTCTTATTTGGATGTAGATGCATACTGTCACTATTAGCACCGTACTAGTCAAAGTTGTAACAAAATTGTTAAAGGAATTAAGAGGATAAAGCTCCATATATGTACGGAAATAACCTATCCTTACATAAGATGTTGTGGATTAATTTCACGTCAACGATGAATCCTTATGAATACACAAACCCTTTAATTTCCCTAATATAATTGAATTGAATATTAGGAAATTTTTTTAAAATTTTATTTTAATAAAGAACTGTAATCCAATACGAATTGAATTAGAATTGATTTTGATCCTTGAAAGTCTAATTCGAATTAGTTTATATGAATTCTCATTTAGCCCAAATCCGTCCCGAACCGGATTTTTGTCTTTTCCAAACACAACATGCTGCTTAGGCAAGGAATCTTGGACAACTAATCCACCAGATCCGATGGTTTAAAAACTCATCGTTAGTGCACTATCCACACTCAAAAACACGAGATGAAGGATAGGTTATTCCATTATTGCATAACTTTTGTTTGACAGTTGTTGCTGTTCGTTTTGCTGCATGTCCATTTCTCCACTAACTCCACCATTTTCCACCTCTAGCTCCCAAGTTTCCATTTCTAAACCCAGATTACAAATTATGGAACGCATTTAGGATTTCGACATAATTACTTCTGATCGAGCTCATTATTACAAACATTCATAACCCATTTGGGGTTTCAAAAACAAAAAAGAAAAAACCCAAAAAATTGAAGCATGAAATGAAATATGACCTAATCTTAACGGAGAGAGAGTGCCAGAAAAGGGAGATCATCCGGGGAAGCTGTCGGAGAAGGCGATGCCAGAGAGAAAGAGAGGGGAGTGAAAGAGGTGCGAGCTGAGAGCCGGGGAGACAAAATAAATTAATTAGGGCTTAAAAGGAGTCTAGGGTTATTTTGGGGAGTTAATAGGGTTTGTTTATAAAATATTGGGCAATTGAATAATCCTAAGTTTCCAAAATATTACGTCTACAAACTCAATCCAAAACATATTACAGATATACACATATCACTATTTTTTTTTTTGGACGAAATTACCCTTAAAATTGAAGTTTGACCAATTTGTACATAATCACCAATTTTATGTATAATCCCAAAAAAATAAATAGAATCCATAATCCCCAATTTATCTAATAATCATCAATATTGTTAAGAATCCACAATCCACTTTATGTCACGTCAGCATTTAATGCGGATCATTCAATGTCCCCTCGAATTTTTTGTACAGAATCCTCAATTTTATGTATAATCCCCAAAAATAACATAATCCCCAATCTCCAGTTTATCTAATAATCACCAATATTGTTAAGAATCCCCAATCCATTTGATATCACGTCAACATCATGCATGTCATTCATTCAATTTGCACTTTCCAAGAATATCAAATCAATCAAATCTTGTCTACTTTATTGGGTATTCTGAGTAATATTGGGGATTGATGATTATTTGTAATTATGGTGATCCTTTGTAATATTGGGGATTGGGGATTATACACAAAATTGGGGATTGTGTTGATTATTGGTGACTCTTCGATTTTTTTTAATTCATCCGCACAAAAATTTTGACCATTTCAATGGTCAAATTGTAAATACCCATATGAATGGAGGGTATTTATGTCCTAAAAAAATATCTGCGTAATTAGTTTTGGATCGGATTCGTAGGCGTAATATTTTTTAAAACTTAGGATTATTCATGGAAATTGCCCTAAAATATTTTTGGAAAATAAAGAAGGGTTAATTATCCTTAAGTCCCTCACATGAGTTCCATCCAAGATGAACTCAAAAGAAAATTTTCATAACCCATAAGATCCCTGGTATATAAAATCTTATGGCCGGGCAAAACTCCACATATTTTTCAAAAAGTCAAATTTGCCCCTGAGAATACCAGAATATATATATATATATATATATATATATATATATATATATATATATATATATATATATACTGATTTATTTTCTTTTAAATCACAAATAATTTAGATAAGTTTTTATGTTTAGGTGTTGGATTCGTTCTTGTTTCTCAGTTCTAACCATTTCTATGCTTGTCATTAGTCTACTATATATGTTTAATAATTGATTGCATTTAATTTAAAAGGTAAAATCTGTTTTGCTTTGAAAAACATGCACGTTTAATTTGTTTGCAATTGACACATTCTAATGCATGATCTTCTCCTAAAATTGTGGCCTCACTTTAATTCTAAAGATATATATCTCTAAAATCACGCACGATTATGCCATATTTAATTATTCTAAGAGAGGGACTTATTGGATTAAAGGCTTTTCGAGTACGCTGGTGATTACTTAATTCTTTAATGGATTAGAAAACGGGACTTCTTCCATACAAACCATATGAAAGATAAATGATCTTGAGTATAATGAATTAGAAACCTTGAAATCTACCTTTAAACATTTGTGATGAGTGATCTTTGTGGAGATTTGATGAAGATCACATGAAGATTTTATTATTATTTTGTAATTTTCGGATTTTATTATCGTAAGATTTTATTTTCTTCTTTTTACTATTTTTTTGGCTTCTAATAGTTAATTTTGGGTCCCTATGAGATACTATAATAGGTATGGTCAATTTAAGCAAGTTTCTAGGTGTTATTAGGATTTTATGAAACACTAAAATATAGCATAAAGCACAAATCCAGGAATTAATATTTATTTCCATTTTCTAGCTGGGGTTTATAGGGTTATTTTCTTTTATTTCAGTTTTTCCTATTTCAGCAGTATTAGGGTTTCTAAGCTTTGTTTCAGTATAAATATGCTTGTAGCCGTCTTGGCAAAGCAGTTAATGAATTAATAAGAATTTTAAAGAATTTTATTGAGAGTTTTCACTCTTTTTCCTAAGTTTCTCTCTTTGCGAAGATCGAGTACTTGGTTGCCTATTTTCCTGGCACTGTCTTGGTGACACGTCAACAGGGATTTGGAATGTTGTTCGTTGTTGGTGAGCTTGTCTTCAATGTTCCGCTGCATCAGTTGGTATCATAGCTAAAGGTCGTTCCTGCACCATGCCGAGTTTGAGAACGGGTCGTGGTGGCGGTCGTAATGTCCCTCTGGACGACGTGTACGAACGAGATGACGTGGCCCAGCTGCGGCAACAGATGGAAACGATGCGGGTCGAAATAGCTGAGATATGTTTAGAGCAGCGTCGTGGAAGTCGAACTCCCCCTCCACCCTCTATGGTTGAGGAGGATCTGGATGATGAGTATGGTGAGTCGTTTGATATTAACGATTTAGTTTTTCAAAGTCCTTTTAATGATTTTGGGGAAGTTAAAGTTGAAATACATATCAACTTTGACTCTCCACCAATCTTTGATGAGTGTATTGATGATACTGTTAAGGAAGTTGAACCACAAGCACCTACTAAATTTGATTGGCCACTTGTTCTTGATACACACCTTGAAGATTGTATTAACCCAATATTGATTGGTATTTTGGAGAAGCAAGATGAAATTATCGTGCCTGAAGTACACAAAAATAATGTTGATCTTGTTGACTGTTCAAATTTTAAGGTCTTGACGATTCAAGAAGTGGTGGATTATGATTTTATTGGGGTTGAGCAATTTCTCTCAATGCATTGGGTTGATAAAGTTCAACTTTTATTCTATTTGAAGATTAATTCAAGGAAGCTGCGGGTTTTGAATATTGGATGGAAATTGTCTATGCGGAGAGCAATTAATCCAAAATTTTCTAAGTACCTATTCAAGTGGCCTGGACGACATCAATATCTTGTTTCTGACGAGGAGTCGGTGAATTCGAGGACGAATTCTCTCCAACATCGGGAGAATGATGAAGATCACATGAAGATTTTATTATTATTTTGTAATTTTCGGATTTTTATTATTGTAGGATTTTATTTTCTTGTTTTTAATATTTTTTAGGCTTCTAATAGTCAATTTTGGGTCCCTATGAGATACTATAATAGGTAGGGTCAATTTAAGCAAGTTTCTAGGTGTTATTAGGATTTTATGAAGCACTAAAATGTAGCATAAAGCACAAATCCGGGAATTAATATTTATTTCCATTTTCTAACTAGGGTTTATAAGGTTATTTCCTTTTATTTCAGTTTTTCCTATTTCAACAATATTAGGGTTTCTAAGCTTTGTTTTAGTATAAATATGCTTGTAGCCGTCTTGGCAAAGGAGTTGATGAATTAATAAGAATTTTATCGAGAGTTTTCACTCTTTTTCCTAAGTTTCTCTCTTTGCGAAGATCGAGTACTTGGTTGCCTATTTTCCTGGCACTGTCTTGGTGACACGTCAACAGGGATTTGGAAGGTTGTTCGTTGTTGGTGAGCTTGTCTTCAATATTCCGCTGCATCAAGATTGATGATTATTCATGGCTCTTGGATAAGGCATCAAGAGTGGACACCAAGGATTTGGTTGTGGAGCAAGCTATGGAGAAGAAGGACTCATAGAGTAGAGTTAAAGAGATCTTAGTACACAAGGAGTGGGATTGGTGAGACCATGTGTATGGTATAATCTCTGTACTTTTTCTTTATAATGGATTGCTTGTAATTCTCCAGTGGTTTTTTTCCAAAAGGGTTTCCACGTAAAATCTTGTCTTCCATAGTTTGATTTTGAGTGGAGGAAGAGTATTCAAATAGCCAGTGATGTATTTATCATTGATTTCCATTTGTGCTAGGGGTGTGCCCAGGTCGGTTGGGGGCGGGTGGAGGATAAACTGCCAACCAACCCGTCCTTGGTGGGTAGCTAATCGTCCCAACTGCCAACCGACCCTCTCACCTTAATAACCGGCGGATTGGTTTAAAAAAATGGCGAATTTCAATTAGCGGGTGGGCGAATTGGACGAGTCAATCAATAATAAATTTTTTTATCAACACCTAAAATCTTTAAACTCATTTTAACAAGCAAAGACACCTCAAATTCGTATCCAACAATACAATTTTGTGTTCTTTAATGATTAAAATATAATTCTCATGGGACTCCTCCATAAACTATTTAAAACATAAATATGAAAATGATGAAAATGATGTAAGGTACATAAATTGAAAGTATATGCATAACAATATAAATAAGAAAGAAAAATTAGGATGGCATATTTATATAAAATATGATGAGTATATTTGACAATGGGATGAAATTCTGCTCAAAATTACAGGAACTCCCTAAGCAAAAGGAATGAAAAATGCTTATCAATTGGAAAAGTAATAAACAAAGTAGAAAGATCAGTGTTATTAAAACCGGACTGGACCGGCCGGTTGAACCGGGAACCGGGTGGCCGGCCGGCTGGTTTAACCCTCCTAAACCCAGTTAGGTGCAAAATCGGCCTATATTGTTAAAATCGTTCAAACTGCCGGTTAAACCGTCCGGTTTCCAATTTAATTGATTTTTAGATTGAACCGTCCGGTTTTTTTAAAAAGGGAAAATTTGGTCAAAATGACACAAATGACCCCGATAAATGTTGACTCCCTATTCATCAAAGAAGGCTAAATTAGTAATTTACGTATAAAAGTAATAAAAATGTAAAAAACCCTAACATTTTCCCCCCATTTCCCCGATTCAGCGAAGTGCAAAGTGCAAACCCTCTTAGCTCTTACCATCTATCCCTCCCCATTGGCCACCGGCTACTCCACCACAGCTCCACCGGTCCACCCCTGTTGGCTGCTCCCCCGATTCAGCAACCCCAATCCCGTTTTGAAAACCGGTGACTCCAATCCTCCATCAGACCAGTCCACCCCTGCTGCACATCGAACCAGTCCACCCCTGCTGCGCATCTCGTGATATCGTAATCTCCGGTAAGCTGTAGTGCTTTAATAGTTTAATCCTCCACCCCTGTTGGCCTGCTGTGGTTTACTAGTTTTCTCCCTGCTGCATTTAGTTTTTTTTTTCTATTTTGGGTTTGGTTTTGGAATGCATGGGTTTTTCTTTTTTTTTTTTTTTTTTTTTTAACGAATCACTTTTATGCTGTTAGACTTGAAATTCGTTGGTGGAAATCAATTTTTTGTTAGTCTCTCTCTGTTTATTTATTTATTAATGAATGCCAAGTTCAAAATCATTTACTGAGAATGAACCCATTCTTGACCAATAACAATCAGTTACTTACCAATGAGTACATGGGTGATTTGCGCCACTACCTTCATAATTTAACCAATATAAACCTCAGGTTGTGTCTTAAGCTCACCAGTTCAACCCTCTTTGTGTCTTAAGCTCACCAATTCAACCCTCTTCATCCTCATAAGAAAATGTCCTATGCTTCAAGTAATCGAAATGCAGAATACTGGAATAGAGAAGAAGATTTTGATTTTGATATTGGGTTAGGTATGAACCAGAACCACCAGATCATATCATTGTGTTTGGCTAACAACAATCTAAATAATAAGTTGCTTAAAAAAATTGGGGTCAGTTGCCCCAATTTACAAGTTCTAGATGTGGGCTATTGTCCCTTTATTACAGATAAAGGAATTGAAGAAATTTTTTAATTTTTTTTAAGGTTTTTAATAAATAATAAATATTTTTTAATTATTAATTAATATATTTATGACGTCATGATGATGTCACGGTTCAACCCGGCGGTTCAACCAGTTGAACCAGTTGACCCTTAACCGGTAACTTTTCCGGTTCAATGAACGGTCCGGGTTTTAAAACATTGAGAAAGATAGACATCTCATGCTTAGATCGATGCCATATACTCTACTCGCATTTGAACATAGAATATGATGAAGAACAAACACATTATCACTTTATAACATAAAATTTAAATGCTTTGGAGGATCTATCCAACATTTTACAGTGCAATTTGATGGCAAAGAAATAGTTATAAATTTATACCATGTATTTTGCTTTTGGCCTTTATGGTTTATGCTTTCTAACTAATTTTCTAATATGGTTTTTTTTTTTTTTTTTTTTTTTAATTTACAATAAGTATCTTAAATCATTTTATATAAATTTATGTTATGCTATTGACACCCACCAATAAGTCCGACTCATACCGACTCATAGAATTTCTATTTCATCCATCTGATCCCACCCGCCATAAGATATATTTGAGGACTTATAAAAGGGGAAAATGATCAATAGGCCCCTAAATACGATCTTATTTATCAAGAAGTCCAAAGCATAAGATGCTATACCGAAAGCATAAGATGCTATACCGTTAGGCCCCTCTGGATTAAAATTAAATTAAATTAATATTAATTGATTGACAGATATACCCTTTCCATATATTCAGCAACCATCTCGCATTTAGATATAGAGTTGACTAATTTTATAAAGATTGTAACTACAATCCAATATTATTGGAAAGTTTTTTGAATTTGAATTTTAAAGATAGCATTCTCTATATACAAGGTGTATTGAGATTGCGGAGGAGTTGGGTCCAATGTGCACGGCAAATGAGGCAGGCGATGCTACCATGGCGGACGACATTGGAGGA
Source organism: Hamamelis virginiana (assembly GCA_017140935.1). NCBI lineage: Eukaryota > Viridiplantae > Streptophyta > Magnoliopsida > Saxifragales > Hamamelidaceae > Hamamelis > Hamamelis virginiana. The sequence goes on along the minus strand of JAESVK010058768.1, from coordinate 2,981 downwards.
GATGCAAGCAAAGTGGAAAGCATGAGAGCACTGAGCAGTAAATATAACCTGGCCTGGACTGGTGCCCGTTCTGTAACTCAGAGGATCAACACATATTGCAGTGGCACATGAGAAACAAAGATTGTTTAAACTTAGATTGTTGCTTCCATAGCATCTGTACTTGGATATACAACTCTTGGTACTCACACAACACTCTTTCATTTTATTTGGTAGGGGCTGCCCGGATTGACAGAGAGTTTAATCCGAAAATTACAGAGATACAAGTATCACGACTCACTGATTTTATATGGGAAAGTCACAGACTCATCACGATGAGACGATGACTTATATCCAGAGTGTCGTGACTCATCAAAAAATAAAATCATTGAATTTAAGAACCTGTCCACAAACAACCAATGGAAAATGAAAAATTGATAATACAGAGAGTCATGACTCAACAAGACAACCCATATAAATATGAACTGTAAGCAAAGTGAAAGAAAAAACACCAAGTTTTCATAAAACCACAACTCAGAGTCATGTATATATGTGCATTTATGTATGACCATGACACAAATTTATTTCAAATAATGTATACATGAATAGCTTATCGTCAGAGAGTCATGACTCAACAATTCAGCCCATATAAATATGAACTATAAACAAAGTAGAAGGAAAAAAAAAAAAACAGAGTGAGTCATGACTCTAAAAAGAGTGATCATTTTCCCTTATTATAATTCTATCAGATTATATATTGATAATTCAGCATATATCCCACTTAAATTAACCTCTATATGTACTCATCCAATGCCTTACAACGCGCTTAACCAATTTCCTATACATCATTCCATCAATTCTTCCAAAAGTTTAATTTTGAACCTCTCTTTTTATCATTTAACAGTTTATATATATATATATATATATATATATATATATATATCTTTTGTTTAATTTTCCGATCATCGACCATGGATGATCTATCGTTACAGCATTTTTCAGCCGATCCAATCATATCCCTCGCAAACAATATATGAATATGGGTATACATGTGAACAAAGATGGACACAAATGCAATTGCATTCAGTTCTGGGAATTCTTGGTATTTTCCGCCATAGGGGAATTCTCATGGTTTCAATGATTATGGGATTAATTATATGGGCAACGTTAATGTAGGTGATGAAATTAAACTGAAGCTGCAAGGGAAATTACCGAGGCTTCGTCAGGATTTTCATATTCGACGCAAGCGTTTTTCTGAAACTCATGTCGGGGAAGAAAGTCGGAGATCGACTCGGAAGATTTGGGTCCCTGATTTCACGGTTTTAAATGATATTGTTTGGTCCCTGATTTCATGGTTTGGGTCTCTTATTTCACCTCCTTTGTGTAACTGATATTGTTTTAAATGTAAGGGTAATTTTGTCTATTTTAATCAATTTTCTCACATACAAGTATCATCAAAAATCACAAGGGCTTATTGGTATAGCACTCTTATACCAAGGGCCTATTAGTATAAAACCCTTATAAAAGTCCTGGCATTTCCATGTACGTGTTGTCATTTGTACGTTGTAAAGACTTATAAAAGTCTTTTCCATCCAAGTCTTTTTTGAAATGCTAAAACGCGTCATTAACTGTTTGTTTTTCTTGTTAGGATGCACATGCGCGCATACTGTCACTATTACCACCGTACTGGTCAAAATTGTAACAAAAATGTTAAAGGAAGAGGATAAAGTTCCATATGTGTACGGAAATATCCTATCCTTACATAGGAATATATAAACCCTTGAACGGAATGGATCTCATCAATCTAATATTAATACACGTTCCATTAATTACTTCATCTCGTGTTTTAGAGTGTGGATAGCAGCATGTTGTGTTTGGAAAAGACAAAAATTGGATCGGGACGGGTTTGGGCTAAATGAGAATTAATCTGAACTAATTCGAAATAGACTTTCAAGGATCAAGACCAATTCTAATTTAATTGGACTACGGTTCTTTATTAAAATAAAATTTTTAAAAAATTTTCTAATATTCAATTCAATTATAGTTCTATAAGGACTTGATTTTTTCCTGTTATAACGATTAACAAAGTAAAATTCATAATTACACAATTAAACAAAATAATAATTAGGTATTAACCATTGTATAAAATAACAATAAATAAAATAAAATAAAATAAAAAAATTAGTCCAATAATCCAAAATAAATTTCAAAAAGGAGAAAAAAAATTTATACAAGAAAACAAACAAAACCATAATAATTAAAAAATTTAATATTTTTTAAAATATCATAGTATAATAATTTTTCATAATGCCATTTTAAAAAAATCGATCATTGGGTCACTATGATTTATGGCATACATGACATATATAAGTATGAAAATTGAATTCGGATTTCAAATTAAACCGGTTTCCAAAAGATAAAATTTGAGGACTGGTCTGAATTCGGATTGAAAAATTGGAACCAAAACCAATTCGAATTCAATTCGGACCAGTGCTGATCCTGATCAGACGGATTCCCGTTTGACCCATTTCGAGATGCAATTCTAATGACAATTAGTTCATTTCAACTTTCTCTCCCAGAATATTCAAAATCATCCATGTTTAATTTCCATCTCCACCATGCTGTCATGAAAAACCCACAAAACTCTATTATTCTCATGACCTTCTCTACCATTATCGCATAACTTTTGTTTAACAGCTGTTGCTGTTCGTATGGCTGCAGGTCCATTTCTCCACTAACTCCACCACCATTCTCCACCTCGAGCCCCTATGTTTCCATTACCAAACCCATATTACAAATTATGGAACGCATTTACAATTTCGACAAAATTACTTCTGACCTCATTATTACAAACATTCATAACCCATTTGGGGTTTCATAAAAAAAGAAAAAACCCAAAAATTTGAGTTCCATCCAAGATTTAACTCCAAAAGAACATTTTCATAACACATAAGATCTCTGGTACATATTTTTCAAAAAGTCAAATTTGCCCTTGAGAATACCAG